>CAMZMU010000063.1:148776286-149007813 GCA_947311845.1 Poa pratensis | reverse complement strand
GTTGGGGGGGGGGGGGGGGGGGCGCATGCCCCCCACCCCAAGGTTTGCAAATGCATGTAGGATTTTTGAAAGAGCTCAGGCACCGTCTCATCATGCAGAGAGGAGCAAGAATTAGGAACAAGCGAAGCTTCATCCTCACTTTCTTGTTGGTGAGGAACTCCAATCCCTGGAGGCATCGGCATAGTACTTCACGTCTATTCATAGCACCGTGCCGATGAGAATGAAGCCGGTAACAACCTGCAGTAAGAAGAGATCAATTGGTAGTACCGTAGCCGGCGATGCAGTGGTGTGCCAGTTCATGTTTTCTGCTGTTTTTTCCTTTTCAGAAAGTTTTCCGAAAATTTCTCGGAATTGGACAAAAATCAACGGAGCCCAGTATTTCACCGACACGAAGACGAAATCCAAAGGGCACCCGAAGAGGCGACCCAGAGGAGCAACACACCACCTTGGCGAGGCCCCTTAGGCTGGCGCGTCGTGGTGTGGTGTTGGGCCCCTCGGGTGCCTCCAGCCGCCGCCTTTTCGCCTATATATTCACCTCCTTCGGAAAACCTAAGTATCCGAGCATATTTCACGAAAAGTTCAGAAGCCTTCGCCGTCCTCAACCCCAATTGGGAGGGTTGTGAAGCTCTTCCCGGCACCCTGCCGGAGAGGGAGACATCGCCGGAGGGCTCTACATCATTATGCCCACGTCCGGATTGATGCGTAAGTAGTTCATCCTTGAATTACGGTCCATAGCAGTAGCTAGATTGTTGTCTCTCCACTTTATGCTATCATGTTTGGATCTTGTGCCTGCTAACATGATCAAGATCATTTATTGTAATGCTACATGTTGTATTTGCTGGGATCCGATGAATGTTGATGTTATGATCAAGTTGTTTATCAATATATAATGTTTTATTTATGTTCTTGCATGCTCTCCGTTGCTAGTATATGCTTTGGCTAAGTAGATACTTGTGACTCCAAGAGGGAGTATTTATGCTCGATAGTGGGTTCATGCCTCCGGTAATCTGGGTGAGTGACAATAACATCTAAGGTTGTGGATGTGTTGTTGCTGATGACTCCCAAGTGCAGGAGATCAATTGTAGTACCTTTCAAATAGAAAAGGTTGTCGAACCCACGAGGAGCTGAAGGTATTGGTTAGTAAGATTGATAAACAAAGCAACGAAAGATGCAAGTGTTTTTGTTATTTTTGGTTGTATAATTCCAATGCAGCAAGTAGCAGTAACAAGTGAAAGCTCTCAAAGAGAAAAGCCCAATCCTCTTATGTGACAAGAGGACAAGTTCAAGTGATGTGTAACTTATATGTGGAAAGCGTTCCCGAGGCGGCATGGATATAACTAGGCATAGAGATTTATTAAACAACACGTTGAATATCTTGTCAAGTTTTAATCTTTTTGGACGGAGCCATAATTCGGTATAGCTAAATAAACAGACTACAACCCCTTATGATGATCATGTGGCCAAGTAAATGACTGCACAAGAGTTATTAAGACATAAAGTCCCACCATAGCATTACACTCTAAGGTCCCCGATACTAATACCCTCATACTATAACTTCAAGATTCTAACTCAAGTTTACGTGTCCCCAAGTCTTTCTCAATTCATTATACTACGGTGTTCTCCTATGAGCCCATATAGGTGAAGTGTTGTGCAGTCGACGTTCGCACAACACCATCATAGAATCACATAAAAGATAAACTCTTGACAAAATACCAACACATGTCATAAATAAATCATTGCCAATTCATCCTATGCCCTCAGGAACATACGGGAACTACTCACAACGTGCAAACATGATCAAATCAGTGGCATAAGTGGTACAACACAATCTGAAAATATAACTTCACCCACAAATAGTGACAAGTACTCAATCACAAACATGAATAGTAGCACATGACAAGTATCTAGGGTATAGCAACTCTCAAACTATGAGGGGAACGGAGTGGATCACAGAGATGATGATGGAGATGGTGCTGGTCTTGATGGTGATGATGATGTAGAGGCCTCCTCCCACGCCAAGGAGGAGAGGTGATGACGATGGCGATGATTTCCCCCTCTCCGGAGCTCCGGAGCACCAGGATCTGATCCCCCTCGGAGGGAATCAGGAGTTTCGCCGCCGCTGCGACCTCGGATGGTTTCGTGAAAATTAGGGCGTAGGTTTTCGGGGAGGACGAAGGCGATGCTAAAAAGCCCCAGGCGAGGAGGTGCCCGAGGCCCATTTGGGTGGGCCCCACGCGGCCAGGTACATAGGCCGCGTGGGCCACCCCCTTTTGGCCCTCGTGGCTCTCCTCGCTTCGGTCTTCTTTCCGTTGCCTTCCTTCCGATGAAAAACTTTCGTGGTATTTTTCCTTTAATTATTTGGGTTTCAGAAACTCCTAAAACAACAAAAACAAGAAAAGGGGGTTTTCTGCCTCCCAGATATTAAATACCAAAGATAGGGACTTTGTGTGAAAGTCCCCTAAATCATATAAAACATGTTAAAATGATGACATAATGATGCACATAACATGCTAATATGATTCTAATTGTTGCATAAATGATGATATAAAATGCACGTATCAGTTGCCACTAGGGATAAAATAACTAATGGTTAGCTTAAGGGTACGTTTGTTATGTCTAATGCGTTTGTTTACATTACACACTTTGTTAAATGCAATAATCTGTTCTTGTAACTAAATACTGATGGGAGAAACAGAAGCTATCTCGGAAGTGGATTTAAGCGTAGATGCAGCTGGTAAGCGGTCTATGTATTATGATTTAATGCCCAATAAATACTAGAATAACTAACTTTTCATATATTGCATTGTCATGCTCTCACTATTTGTAAATTGCCTAATTGTAATTTGTTTACCCAACATGCATGCTATCTTTTATGGAGAGAGACAGCACTAGTGAACTGTGGACCCCGCTCCATTATTTTACACAGATAAAAAAACCAACTCAATCATCTGTTCTCTCTTACCTTTTGCAATCATAATTGTTCTCTACACTTGTTTAATTCTTTGTACTCCGCAAGCGGGGAAGATTGACACTAGTACAGAACGACACATCGGATACCCCTCTATGGAAACGGCAGCAAAAAGACGACGGTAGAACGGACCTGCGCGTGGAAAATGAGAGCTTACGCCCGCGAATCGCGACACATCGGAAACGGTTAGATTTATTTAACCGTTTGCAATGTGAGAACGCAATATCGGACACGGTTAAAATTATGACCCGTATGCAAAGTGAACCGTTCCAGTATATAAACTATGAACCCTACCTCCCTTATCCTTTTCATTTCCTCCAACGCACAGCCGCCGAGCCTCCCGTGCCTTATCCTATCGCTCTCCTTCCTCTTCCCCACAGCCACGCACGATCCCCTTTCTCCATCCATCCTCTCACCGGCTCATCCTTGCTGCCGGCCACCTCCGCGGACGAGGTGACGGTCCCCGAGCAGATTGGCGAGCTCTTACGGCGGCGCTCCCGAGCAGATCGGTGGCGGCTCTTAGAACTCCCGCTCCCTCTCCTCCTCCCGGATCCGCTCCCCTCCCGCCGCCAAGCGCAGGTGAGAACGACGACCATACCTCCCCTCTCTCCAAGCACGCCCGGGATCCATACAGTTTGTGGTCGTAGACTTGTGATTTACTGGCGCTGTTTCCTCGAAAGGTGCCGGGTTTCGGCCAAGTTATTTGTTCTGGGTTTCGGATCCCGTTGGTGGTTTCTAGGGCTTCGATTCTAGGCCAGTCCTGTACTTCCAGTACTTCTGTTTCTAGAAAGGATAAAGTAAAATAGAAGCGAGGTCTGGATGGACGAGGTTGTATGTTTCAGTACCTTTTGTTGTTTTTAACTGCAGTTAGTCCTCTTGGGATTGATCGATATGGATCTAGCTCTTTATCACTATCTGTTAAAACAATTCGTTGTTGTAAATAACTTGTAACTGTGTTGTTAAGCAATTATTTTGTACGATGCTTGTGATAAGTTAATTGCTACTGACTAAGCGTCACAATTTAGTTTTACGTTGTTGGTTGTCTTGGCTGCTTGGTGCATGATTTGCTTCACCTGGAGCACGGACATGACGGTCACCTTACTCATGGTGCATGTGTACACATTTAATCGGTAGAGAATCTTGATGTCTTATTGAGCATAATAGCAATATGCTCGTTGTTTATGGGAAAAATGATTTCATTATATCAGCATGGTTGCCTGTTTACTACTCTGCCTCACCCTTACTCATGGTGCGTTCGATTTTCCTAACTCTTGCATTCTATTTACGTGTCTGCAGAACCTGGCATTAGCTGTGAACAGCTCCTACATGTAATGAAGTCCCTTGTTAAGTTGTAGCTCAGAAGCTTTTATGTGTTGCTGCTGGTCGCTTACTCTGTACCTGTAGTTTGGTTGATTTTTGAACATGTATCATGCTCCTTTGGGGTCGCTGTAGCGGCAGTATCCTGGTAGTGCTATGTCTTTTGTCCATTGGCAGTTTTGGTCGATATTTGCCTTTGGGTTGTTATCGTTATTCTTACATTTTTATGTTCCTGTACTTTCGCCTTTCTTTGTCCTTTCTCTTCCTTATTAGTATGTGCTTAATTTAGGTGCTTATTTTTTTCTGTTCAGAGAACTATGCTAGTAAATTTATTGAAGTGTCGGTAAGAACCATGTGGCTTTTTAATAGCCACTATCTCTACTATATAATATGTCTTCAGGTGATGGTACGTTTTTTTAATTTCCCACTTTACCCCTGCATTGTTAGGCAGAGTTAGAAAATATTACCCTTATGCCACCGCCAAGTGATATAATCGATTCGATTCCCTATTCTATCCCCGTGACTCCCTGATGAGGCAAAGCTCGGCCGCCGGCATCATGCTGCTCGCGGTGTTCCCCTGACGCGCAGCATCCCCGAGCGCCGCCACGATTCTCGTCAGCCACCGCCGAATAGATTGCGCCTCCGTCGAAGTGAGATCTCCTCTGCCGCCAGGACCTTGGACACCGCCAGGGGATTGCCGTCTCGACCTTCGCCCTCTTTCTTGTCGGGATTGAAGACGCAGTGGCCGCCGGAGGGGATCCCCTCTCCGTTCCAACGATGGCGACCATACGCGAGTCCATCCACGCGCTAGAGGAGAATAACTGGTGGAGGTGAGGCCAACGAATCCTGCGCTCCAGCTCGATCTGTCCTTTGACTCGAAGGCTTCGAGTCCATCGGCGCTGACCCTGCAGAGGAGGCGAGGCCAACGAACCAACCCTGACGCGTACGGCCCGCCCGAAGGCGGGGCTCACCGGCTCAGCTCGCTCCGCTCTTGGTTTTCTCGCCGGCGCGCGGCCCTTCCGACGCGCCGCCAAGCCCTACCCCCTCCCCTCTCCTTCCCCTGTTCCTGTCTCTCAATTTCACTTCTCGAGCGTTCGCGGAGACGAGCGCCGTCGCCGAACAAGGTGCCCGTTGTCCTCTAGGACGGGCTGGTCAGGACCTCCCGGTCATAGTTCACCAGTCCAGTTCGGCTGGGCGCGGGCGTGGCCGTGGCCGTGGTGCGGCCGTGCCGGCGTCGTGTGCTCCCGCCCACGATGCTGGTTCTACGCTGCGGCTGCTGCGTGAGTACTCCCTCCCTCTCTGCAACGCTGTACAATTTGCTCGTACAAAGGCATGACCCTTTCTCGGCTTCGAATCTGTTCGTGCTTTCGCCTCTTAGAAGGCCGTGAATTGCGCAAGTGTTAGTTACTAGCTGCTGCTGGGAAGTGGTACCAGTCTACCAGATTGTGCTAGACTTTTGAATCTGATGATGTTGATTATTCAAAACTGAGAGACATCTACTGCAACCCTTGTTTAGAGCACTGAAAGCGGAGGGTGATACGGAGTACATGGCATATCAGGCTGCCCCTTCCGATCATCGCTCTGGTAGTATCGATTGCAGGGAAAGACGTTACAAAATCAACACCCTACGAAAATTCTAATAAAAGGCAATATGCACTGCTTGTCTGCTAAATAATGCGGAGTATGAAGCGAATGTATGTACAGGGGTTTCATGTTGGATTCCTGATGGTGTTCCGGGGAGTGAACGGCAACGACCATTGCATCTGCTGCCACTGCCTTGCCTGCATGCCTACATCGAGCTGGACGAGCTAGAAGTGTGACAACTAAAAGGTAAAGATGAACGGCCCTGCCAGCCTCCCACAGCAGTGGATAGAACATGCTGGCCATCAACATATGTGCTTGAGTTTGGTCTTTATACCATTAGCTGTATAGAAGCTTATCATCCTCAATCTTAAATCCCTAATCGGAAGTTATCCAATCACTCTCCTCTATTTGTTGCTAATGCATTTATTTGAAGTCAGTTGCATATACAATGTCCAAACTAAACATAATCATTTTTTCTTTTTTTGAATCGCTGAATGAATTGGTGCGATCAACATATTTTATCTGCAAAACTTGCATCACTCTGCTCTATTTGTTGCTAATGCATTTATTTGACAGTCAGTTGCATATACAATGTCCAAACTAAACATAATCATTTTTCTTTTCTTTTTTTGAATCGCTGAATGAATTGGTGCGATCAACAAGCACTATGTAGGCTTCTTGCACATGCATGAAACATTATAGTTGCCACACAACTATTTATAGTTGCCACACAACCAGTGGCGGAGCTGCTCACAGTATATGATGTCGCTTGACATCACAGGTTTTCCAAATGTCCCTTCAATTTCTCAAATTTTATGCATCAGTCTCTAGAAGTACCAAGCAGCATAACGTATTGACATCACTGGTACTGGAGTCTAGCTCCGCCACTGCACACAACTATGATCAGAATATATAAGAACTAATGGTTTGTATTGGAAGATCGACCATGGTTGCAAGCTGTTTCATTGAAAGTGTGCTCTCTGATGGCCCGAGTCTCTGTACATGTTTCACAACATGATTATCTTCTTGGTTCCCGCTATGCAGTTTGATAATCCGATGGTTTGGGGATGTGGAAGAAGAAACCTGCTCGGTCGCGGCGGCTTCGGCCCCGTCTACAAGGCAAGCAGCTCTCAAACTCGCCGTCGTTATCCTACCTATCCTCTGCTCACCTCTGAGCTTCTGATTCACAGCGCGTGATGGAGGGCGGGCAGGAGTTCGCAGTGAAGAGTCTGTCGCTAGATTTGCGGCAGGGGGCGCTAGAGTTCGTCAACGAGGTGGGGCTGCTGGCGCAACAACGGAACCTCGGCTCCCTCCTCGGCTGTTGCGCCTCTGCCTCCGGGCCGGACACAAGATGCTCATCTACACGTACTTCCCTAATGGCAGCCTCGACCACTTCCTCTTCGGTGAGTTCTTGCCACCACTCCACCAAGCCACCCATTGTTTTTCAGTCCAAAATTCGACCAGAGCTCAGGCCAGATTCCAACACAGTTCAATTGAAATTTCGAGTTCAGATTGACCCAAGACTTGCTTGAAAACCGAAATTACCAATTTGATTAAAGTTTAAAGTTTAAATTGACCCTAAACCCGAGCCACCTTGTGCAGTATAAAATGTGGTGAAGATATATTGCTGAGTTCTTCTGTAGATGATAAGGAAAACTTGTTAGTTCCACTGAAAGCAGAGCAAGGTCCAGGACGAATCAGAAGAACAGTGAATCTTCTGAAAGACGTGTTTGTGAGTTCAGTACAACATCGTGTCTGCATCAAGTCCTCGGTTGATGTCAAGTACGGAGTAGTATTAAAGCTGGTTCCAAGTGTTTGTTTACCTTTTTTTCTAATGGAAAACTACATGCAGTTGGTTGCGCATTCGTTCCGGAAAAATAGTCTTATTATTGACCATGACTGGATCAATAGTCCACAGCGGATTAAATCTTGATTGTGGTTTCTTCTTATCTTATGAACGACCAAAGCAGGCACAACAGTGCATATACAGTAGAAAAGCAAGGCCTTATGTGGAATCATGACAATGCCTTGGTTAAGTTTAATGAAAAAATGCTATGCAAGAAAAAGCTATATGAGTTTACTTTACAGAAGCAAGGCAATGCTAGGCATAAAAGAGAGAATGGCAAAATATCGAAATAGAATTGTTTAACAAAACGATGTTAAGCTTTAACACAAGTACTCTCATTTCTTAGATAAGCAACATGTGCCAATGAGTTACAATCAGTTCCTGCGAAGTGATAAGTATATGGAACATAGAAGAACTACTCTGTTAGGTAAAACTGTAATGGTTGTGTACGTACTGATACGTGATGCAATTGCAGTGGTTACATGGCTCCAGAGTACGGAATGAAGGGCTACCTGTGGATGAAGATGAACGTTTTTCAGGTTCGGGATGCTCGTGCTGGAGATCGTGAGCAGGAGGAAGAACATCAAATGACATCTCGACGATGAGAAAGTCGACCTGTTGGATCAGTTGAGCATTTCTTGTTTCCAAAATGATCTTGTTAATGTCTGCATGACCTATATTTTGTATGTATAAAGAGCAACATCCTGACATGCTCAATATATCTTTCAGATCAGGAAGCTGTGGGAGGAAGGCTGGTCGCTGGAGATAGTGTCCCCTGATTTCTCCGCCGCTGGAGACACCGGCAAGGCGCCGCTGTCCGTCCTGATCGGGCTGCTGTGATGCCAGGCCGCCGTGTCGGCCGGACATGCCAGGCCGCCGTGTCGGCCGGACATGTAGAGCGTGCACCTCATGCTGTCCATCGACTAATGCGTTCTCTATACGTAAGGTTTATTGGAAAGAGTTTAAAGGCAAATTGACAAAGAAGCTTCTTAAAATCATATGCTAACCCAGTAACCCATGCAAGCATGTTACTCAAATTATTATTGATTTCTCCCACGTTTATCAGTTTGTCGTTCCGTCTTCAGGATAGGATCATTACTGCTGAAATGAGAATTGGCATTGCTTTAGAAAGGGCCTTGTCAGTTTAGAGTACTGAGAGGGGCTCAGACGTTGTGAGTAGCAAACCTCAACTTAGGTGCTTCCGAAGTTTATTTATTAGAATTTAGTTGATATGAAGCTAGGAAACTAACGACCTATGTGTCTGTACCATATTCACACATTGGTTTTGTGCTATTGGATCTTTTTATGCATACACTTGATCAAACATCAGTCAACTATAAGGAACTTCTGATTCTTATCATGAGTTTTTTGCCTTATACTCTTCTGTGCATGGGATCAGACATCTAAAGCACCTCCATCTGCCTTTCCAAGAACTTTGATAGGTAAATTTAATCCTGGAATTTAAATTGTGACATTCAAATAGTTGGGCCATGATGTTGAACATTTCAGACGTTTTATAAGAGAATACCTTAAGCGTTCAGCTTGTAAGAGATAATTAGTTGATTCTTGCTATTTATGTGTCTCCGTTTATATTTAAGAGTCTCAATTTATATATCGGACTAAGCGTCTCAGTTTATGTTTTTGTAGTATCACATGGCTACCTTTGTAATATATGTGTGAAGAATATTTACGTGCTTTTCAACATTTACACATGCGATATTTAGAACAAAAGAAAAATATAGTGACCGTGGCAACACACGGGCATTTAGCTAGTACTTCTAGTATTATCTGTGGGGATAATGTCCAACTGACTGTAAACTACTACACCTTGCTATAGCCACTGTGTTTCTAGTATCAGCTACTCTAGTAGAGAAGAGTTGGCTCTACTGATATGTGACTCCTTGAAATAGCCACTGTATTTCTGCAATGAGCTTCTCTGCCGCACTATAAGTACTTTAGGTTCTTATTAGCATGTTCTTTCTTGCAAATGTTCTGTTAGCTAGCTAATATGAAGATAGCTGCCACAAACCAACAATAAAAACAACTAAGCATTCTTGGTTTAAAAATTCTGTAATGATGATCTGAAATATTTCGTAGGTGATCATCGATGTTGCTGTGGTGGTTGGAAGTGCTGCTGCTGGTTATTGCTGCTGGAGGTGGTGCTCTGTGGTGGTCGGAAGCTGGGTGGATTGCTGCTAGACGGTAGCTGTTATTGTTTTGTATATTCAGTTTTTACATTAGTCATTTACTATGCACAAAACATGTGTATATATCTTTTGTACATTCTACTTGTTCGTATGTGTAATAGGATGTTCGGTGTTATACCGTGAAATGAACCACCGGTCAGATTGTTGTTGTGAGCCGGCTGTATTTATTGCTGCTGCAAGCCAGCTGTGAGCCGAGCCGGCTATATGGATTAATTGCTGCTGTGAGCCGGCTTCGAGCCAGCTTTTTTTTTAATATTTAATATTCACATCAGAAACGGTTATATATAACAACCGTTTGCAATTTGCAGTCCACATTGGAAACGGAGTTTCAGCCTCCGTTGCTGATGAGCCGCTTTCACATCAGTGACAGAGGCGGGGAAACGGACCGTTTCTCCGTTTCCGATGGGGTTTTACCTCTGTTTCCGATGTGTCGTTCTATACTAGTGTGACAACCTTCCAGTTTCGTTGGGAAAAAATATTCTGATTGTGTTGTGTGCAGGTCCACGTCAACCACCACATTGTGGCGTCATTGACACCTTTCTGAAGATCCTTGACTCCTACTGGTTCGATAACCTTGGTAAATATTAAGGAAAATTGCTGTTGCACTACATATCTTTCTCTTAAGGTCTCCTAACGAACGTGTGTTTTCACGTCACCACCTAGCAGCAGCAGTCAGGGCTTTGCTGAACAACAGCGACATGGGGGCACTCGCACTCACAAAGCTTCATAGTGGAGGTGCGGCAATGCTGCAACGGTGTTCCACTATTGGTGAGCAAAGCACGGTGGAGGCAAGCAGAGAGCGGTTCTGTCCAATGTACTTGATATATTTTGTTTGGCTTTTCCTTGATCCAGAAATGCACCTGCTACTAGTGCAATAGCCTTTCCGTTAATGCATTCTGTTTGCATCTTCATAAAATTGTTCATATATATTAGCTATAGTAGTGGCTCATTTTGTCTTTCCACTCACCCTAGCACATGTGGAAGAGAAACATATAAATGATCAAAATTCTTTAGATGATATGGAGGATTCTAATTTTAGATATTCTCGAGGCATTCAAATGCTTTACGATCCTTGCACAAATTATGAGTGCATTTTCAAATATCAAGGCATTATCAATAATTTATAAATTTATGTAATTTATAAATTTCGTTACATGCGTTAAAAAATATTAAAACCACATATTAACATGTTTTTTGTTTCATCAAAACATCAATTAGCAGGAGTTTCTAGCACTGGTACCTCCTCTGGCCAATCCACACTTGCGATATAAATTATTGCAAGTCGAGCAGTCTAGTCTGGACATGTAAGAAAGTGTGGCGGGTGCTTTCAGCAGTCTATTCTGCAGGACTGACACTGTAAACTTGGTTGCACGGCATAGGGCGCGTTTGGTAGCCTGTGAAGGGGCTAGCCTGGCCCGCCAGCTGCAACAGCCCGAGGTGTGGTTGCATGGGCGAGCTCCTGGGCAAGGCCAGCACGCTCATCAAAGCAGTCTGGGGCCAGGCCCTGGAGCCACGCTCAAATCGACCGTGCCTCTAGAGCCAGGTCTGGCGGAGCGCAAGGGTGGGACGCGTGAGAAAGCGCGGGAGACACCGCGACCCTCCGGAAAACATGCGCCATTTATTCCCCTCACCGCTCACTCTCCCTCTTCAATTTCCCCCCACCGCTCACTCGTCTCCTCTTCTGTCTTCGTCGGCGGTTCCATTTCAGGCAGCAACAGCACCTCGGCGAGTCACTGGGCGGCGACTCTCCATTGTTGTAGGGAGGAGCTTCGGCGGCACGTCGCCATCTCGTTGTCACCAATTCTTCTCGGACGACTTCACCAATGGAGGTAAGATCATCTGTAGCCCTCTCAAAATGTCGTAAGCGGCATACACCTGTAGTAGGTGTTAGATCTGTTCATTAGGTTTTAGATCTGTTCATTAGGTATTAGAACTGTTCATTACGAGTTCGATCTGCCTGTTGGTGTTGGATCTGTGCATTTGGTGTTCGATCTGTCGATTTTGCCAGTGATGAACTCGAAGGGTGTCTCTTAGTATCATCTGCATAGGATCTTGAGCGATGTACAATACGTTTTGCACATAGATTTGAGTCCCTGTACAGAGTCGTCTTCTCAAATATCTTGGTTTGCTAAATTTGATGAGGCAAAGGTATTTTCCTGTTTTTGTCATTACTCTGTTTGCTAGCCGATGATTCAACTAAGCCATTGTACTTGCAAGAAGACTGCTTACAGAAGCAAGGGTAATATCAACGAATATGCTATTATTTGTACTTCGTTCTTATACGCACTCTTTTTGCCAACGACGGTTGTGAAGTATAAGGCTACATTTCTGACATTTCCGCCAATATGAATGGATGATTATTAGTCAGTGAGATGTTGAAATGACACCGCAAGCCAGCCAACAAAATTAAGAACTCGTTTGCACAACTTTACGTGTGCACTTTCCTTGATTTTGTTGGTTGTCATGCGGTGAGATTTGCGGTTCCACCTCTCACTTCGTTATCTGACTGAGGCAGGTCATGAGCTGTTCTTATTTGTCGGTTCGATCTTTTTGGTCAATGACGATTTGTGCTACAACTACCACCTACTGACTGCCAAGAAAAGAATTAAGCACCCATAAGCATATGTGACTATTATTTTCTTTTGCTAGCTATTCAGTAGGTGCATTGTATGCTCTACATGTATTGAGACCAACGAACAATCTCACCTTTTCAGTTTGAGCTGATGATATAAATCTGGGTTGCGCATCTATGCAAGGAGTTTGTCCTTACTACCTTCAGTAATGCACAAGCAAATATCTTGTGCCTGGCTGTTGGTAGTGGATAAACATGTGTCCTAGATGGTTTGAGACACGTGTACTTGTTCATACACATTATTGTGAGAACGAATTCATCATTAAGATCAAACATTTCCTTCATCCCTCTAGGCGGGCAACTGCGCTGATGGACAATTTCCCACTAGGATCAAGGCCAACGTTGGCTGGATGGAGGACGAAGTGTCCCCCAACCACTTCTGCAAGGTGGTTCTCGCACCGGGCTTAGGGGTCCTTTCTATTCGTGAAGCTTTCATACCATACTTGGGTTCTGTGCCTGCGGAGATCACCCTAAGGACAAACACAGGGTGCGTCTGGACGATCACCCTTGCTGATCTGAATGGTAAAGCATTCCTTGATCGTGGGGGTGGGGGGAGGCTGGATTTACCATTGTTCATGAGCTAAAGATAGGTTTTCTGCTGATGTTCAAGAAGATCAGTTGCAACGAGTACAAAGTGACCATCTTCAACAAAACTGGCTGTGAGGTGGTCAAACGATGTGGTAACCACCCAGAGAACATGAAGAAGAAGGTTTAGGGAGTAAGGTCTTGTTTAACATGGTCGAAACTACTTTAAACACTTATTAATGCACTATGTCCTACTGTTAATCGTACTTCTTGGTCGTAGTTTGCACTATTTTCTTTCGTGATTTGATAACCTCACCTTAACAGATAAGGGGTAACCATAGTCGATATTATGCAGCTAACCAAACACAAGCGTACTCGCATAACCACATGCATAGCATGTAACCAAACAGGTGTTTCCATGTTCTCCGGAACGCGAAATAGGCTTGCCAGTTACCAAACAGGGTGCATAAAGAGGGCCAGAGGCTGGTTTTCCAGACCAGGCCCTGGCCGGTATAGTCCCACGTGACGCAAACTTGGACGCTGGCTAATGTGTTGTCCTGATTTTGGCAGCAACATTCAAATACCACATTGTTTACCAAACCGGGAGGTAAGATGACGTACTGTAGCACTGTACGCACTCTTTCTTCTCAGTTTTGTCTCCATGCTGACACGAAATTATCCATCATACGTGCCATGCCATGATACGTGGGGGCTTCGGAGGTCCTGCTGGGATTTACTGTGATCACCCGTTATCTTGATCGACCCGTGTTTAATATATATAAGCTCGTAAGAGCTCGATTGCTTTGTGCAGTCCACATATTTTGGTAATAACATTTTGGTTTACGCTACTCCACAAACTTCATTAAGCTGGAATAGAATTACATTCCAATTGGACCGTTCCTCTAAGGAACACAGGAATAACAGCAAAGCTATAAGCTAAGTGCCTCTCTATGCAAATATGCCGCAAATATAGTTTGCTTCGAGTTATTAGCATAGAACCACCACTTACACGTGAAATTTCGAAAAACCATCACTTTGTGTTATGATTGCAGATAACCGCCGGTATTCGAGAAATTAGTTGCAATGTGCACCGATCACAAATTGAACGTGAATTGACACGATTTCTGACAGGTGGGACCCACCAGTCAGAGCTGAGTTGGCAGCACGCGCGGACTTTTGCTGAGGTGGCACATGGGGCCCCCTGTCAGACAATAAAAAATATCTCAAAAAAATGTAAAACGTATAAATATCAATACAAAATCTCAAAAAATAAAAAAAGTCAAAGGCGGCGGCGGACGGGGGCTCCTTCCTCCGATCCCCTGCCTTTTCCGCAGCCGGAAGCCTGCCGCCGGCGCCCCGCCTTCCTCACCGCCGGCAGGTCCCGCCATGGCCTGTTCGTGCTCGAAATCGAGCGCTCCGGCCATCTGCTGCGACTGATGACGTGAAAGACGCACGTTCGTTGGGAACCCCAAGAGGAAGGTATGATGAGTACAGCAGCAAGTTTTCCCTCAGTAAGAAACCAAGGTTTAATCGGACCAGTAGGAAATCGAAGTCACTTCTGAAAGTTGTTGGTGAAGGAGTGTAGTGCGGCGCAACACCAGGGATTCCGGTGCCAACGTGGAACCTGCACAACACAATCAAACTACTTTGCCCCAACTTAACAGTGAGGTTGTCGATCTCACCGGCTTGCTGAAAACAAAGGATTAGACGTATAGTGTGGAAAATGATGTTTGTTTGCAGAGAATGAAAGAGAACAATGATTGCAGTAGATTGTATTTCAGATGTAAAAGAATAGACCGGGGTCCACAGTTCACTAGTGGTGTCTCTCCATAAAGATAACTAACATGCTGGGTAAACAAATTATATCTGGGCAATTGACAATATTGAAAAGTGCATAATATGCATGTGCAATTTGTAGTGTCTACTATGAGATTCATTTGGGCATTACGACAAAGTACACAGACCGCTATCCAGCATGCATCTGTGCCTAAATAGTCCACCTTCAGGTTAGCATCCGCACCCCTTCCAGTATTAAGTTGCAAGCAACAGACAATTGCATTAAGTAAAGTGCATAATGTAAACAACACATTCATCCTTAGACAAAGCATTGCTGCTTTGCCCCTAGTGGCAACAGCACATCCACAACCTTAGAGGTTGTTGTCACTCCCCAGATTAAATGGAGACTGAACCCACTATCTAGCATAAATACTCCCTCTTGGAGTCACAAGCACCCACTTGGCCAGAGCATCAACAAGTAACGGAGAGTATGCAAGATCATAAATGACATAGAACATGATAATTCAATATTCAACTTGACATAGTATCAATATTCATCGGATGCCGGCAAACACAACATGTAGCATTACAATAAGATGATCTTGATCATGATAGGCAGCTCACAAGATCTAAACATGATGGCACAAGAGGAGAATACAACCATCTAGCTACTGCTATGGACCCATAGTCCAAGGATGAACTACTCACACATCACTCCGGAGGCAGGCATGATGATGTAGAGCCCTCCGGTGATGATTCCCCTCTCCGGCAGGGTGTCGGGAAGAGCTTCAGAACCCTCCCGAGTTAGGGTTGACGGCGGCGGCGGCTCTGGAACTTTTCGTGGTTTTTGACTCGGGTGTCTAGAGTTTTCCCGAAAAGACGAATATATAGGCGAAGGGGCGACGTCGGTGGAGGCCCGTGGCGTCCTCACCACGTGGCGGCGCGGCAGTGGGCCCACCCGCGCCGTGGCATGGTGAGGGCGGCCCACGGCCCCCCTTCGTCTCTCCTTCGGACTCCGTGTACGTGTCAGAAAAATAGGGACTTCGGCTTTTGCTTCGTCCAATTCCGAGAATATTTCCACAACAACTTTTCTGAAACCAAAAACAGCAGAAAACTGGAACTGGCACTGTGGCATCTTGTTAATAGGTTAGTCCCAGAAAATGCATAAAAATGATATAAAGTGTGAATAAAATATGTAGCAATTGGTATAATATAAGCATGGAACATCAGAAATTATGGATACGTTGGAGACGTATCAGCGACAGGTGTGGCCGGGCTGGGGGAGTCCGCGCGACAGGTGCGGTGGCCCGACGGTCGGGGCCCACCTCCTCCTCGGAGTTGTGCGAAGCCAGCTCGAGCAGGGACCTGGAGTGTGCCGCGGCCGTCTCGTCGTCGTGCCGAGCGATCTGCGGCAGGTGCGGTGGCCGAGCTGCCGCCGTACTCGTCCACACCGCCGTCGCGCTCGTCCGCAGCACCGCCGTGCTCGTCCGACGCCGGCCGCCGACCTCGCCGTCCTCGACCCGGCCTGTGCTCGTCCGCGCTGCCGTCGTCCTCGTCCAAGCCGGCTGCCGGCCTCGCTGTCCTCGAACGAGTAAGCTCAGCACGCTGGCGCCCTACACCGTGCAGGAGAGGGTCAATCCATGGCGGGACGCTCTGCCTCGGCGTGGTGGACGGCGACGCCGCCCCGGAGACGTCGGTGGTGGTCGTGGGCCAAGGACAACCTGCTGGAGTGCCCATGATTTTTTTTTTTTTGAGATATTTTTTATATTTTATTCTATGACATGTGGGCCCATGGTGTCACTTTAGCAAAAGTCCACGCGTGCTGCCACCTCAGCTCTAACTGGTGGGTCCCACCTGTCAGAAATCGTGTCAATTCGCGTTCAATTTGTGATCGGTGCACATTGCAACAAATTTCTCGAATACCGGCGGTTATCTGCGATCAAAACACAAAGCGGTGGTTTTTCGAAATTTCACGTGTAATCTGGTGGTTCTATGCTAATAACTTGTTTGCTTCCCTACGGTTGGAGTGATGAGGTTTTTTTAAACAAATCAAACCGAGGGTGTAGCTCGTTCGGAACATATTTGCTCATTTAATTTCCTGCAGCTCATTCAGAGCATGTGCTCCTTCAACTCAAACCCCTCGATTGTGTTGGAGCCGAGTCGCGCAGCTCACTCCCACAGGAACACATAGTAGTCAAGGAAGAAATAAAAGGATTTGCCCGGAGACACTTCCCGTCAGAAAACAGCTCTCGCGACCGCGTCGCCCCCCGCGCGGGCGACCGGTCGCCGCCGCCGCTACCTCGAGCGCTCCCCCTCCTCCTCTTCTCCGCGGCCGTCGTCGGCGTGCGGCGCCGGGTTCGGCCGGGGCGGCGCCGGCGGCGGCTGCTCCCTGCTTCTCCCCTCATGGTGGCGGCCGGCACCCTGCGGTGTGCCTAGGCGACGGAGGTCCGGCGAAGCGGCGGCGGGGCAGCTCGCGGCCGTGCGGGTGGTGATCTTGGCGGCGGCGCCACCGTTGGTGGAGATGGTGGCCGGCTTGGACTCGGCCGGGCCCTCAAGCCCAGATCTGAGCCCTTTTGGGCCCAATCTGGGTCGGGCCGGGTCGGCCATGGCCTGGCTGCTTCCAGATTGACTACGAGCTACATCTGTGACATGGTGGTGGAGACGACACCACCCCTGCTGCAGTGCGACGACGGGAGCTTCGCGGACTCGTCTGGGTCCGGCCGGACCTATGGTGTCGGTCAAGAGGGTAGCGGCGGTGTGGCCTAAGTGCAGCAGCGCGGCGGCGGGGACTTTACGGGTCCTCTTGGGACCCGGCTGGGCCTGCCTGGCCTGGTGTGTCCTTGCTACTGCGTCCGGTCGGCACCCGCAGGTGGCGGTGGAGGATGTCCTCCAGGTGGCCGTGCTGCTGCCACCCACCGACTCCAATGGTCTGGTGTGCTCTTGTTGTTGTGTCCGGTCGGCTACCGCCTATGGCGGTGGAGGTTGTTCCCTCCCGCGTGATTGTGGTACTGCCACCCATTGTCTACGGTTGTCTCTTATTAGTCTGGCCTCGCAGAGTTTTGCCATGGTGAGACGGCGTTCGTGACTTCGTAATCAAGGTGGCGCCTGGTGGTGGGCGGCAAGATTTGGTGGAGCGCTACAAATTGTCCGGGTTGTGGTTTTTTCGGGGTCGGGAGAAATCCCCGTCGTTTTGGCACCGACGCGGTGACGCTTGAGAGTGTCGCCATTCCTTCTTGAAGGGTGTCGGGTGTGCCCCTTCACCAATCTTCGGAGCGTACCGGGGGAAACCCTAGGACCTGTCCGGACAACAGCGTCGTCGTCGTCGCTTTCCTTCTTGGAGGTGTTGTTTGGTACGCGGCGATTCATAGCGCTAGGATCGTGGTGAGAATTTTCCGGAGAGGACGCGGCGGTTGCGAGTCACTTTCGTTTTCGTTGATCCGCCGATGTCGGCATTTCTAAGTTTCAAAAAAATTGCCCAGCCTAAAATATAACGAATTTCTGATTGATTTTCTGCACACTAGTTGAGTATATCATTATGTAAATCCAGGATTTTTTTCCCACAATTGTTTGAAACTTCAAAATGCAGATTTTAAACTGTTCAAGGAACGAGCTCCGTGAAGATGATGACTATCCATCTGAAAATGATTGTGACCAGAACAGGCAGAAGTTCTTTGCTATCATAGTTGCTCGACAGTCTGCAAAACAGTAGTTGTTCCAGTTAACTCCTTCCAAATTTGTCAGTTGCGCATGAAGTATACAATTCGAAACTGCAGTTCAATTTGAGGAACTATTTTTTAGGTTCGAACAAATATACTCATAAGAGGCTAATGCTTCTAAAGTGCATGATGCATGAGGACTAAAGTTCCTCATTTTACCAGCATTTCTGAAGAAAGAACGATACCTCAACAGCATTACATAGAACTTCAGCTTCGGATTTTTCCTTGGAAGTGGTCACGAACAGGCTGTTTGAATGAGAAATTGACCGGTAAGATTCAATGCAACGGAAACATTCTCGACAAAAAAGACATGAAAAACAACTGAATATGACTTTCAGATAAATCCACTTTACTTCCTGATATACTGGAAAACAAACACTTAACCCCTAAACCTGCAGAACTGGTAGGTCTATTTACCTGCAATATCTGGTTTATTGCTTTTAAAAGAGCAGATTTCACATCACCGGGATGCAGAGCGCCACTGCTGTAATCCAGAAGGAGTTCGTCCATTCCTACATAGGTCCTGTTTAAGAGAAACAACAGATGTCACAACTGAACACAACTATTAAAACCATGTCAAGCAAACTGGAGTCTTTCCTAACAGATATCATGGTAGGATAGACGTTTGCAACAACTCTTATATTAGCTTCAGAAAATATTCCAGCTTCTTTTAGGGAAATAGATTTCAAGTTTTCGGTTGTCCTAAGAATAATATTAGTACCTGTTACCGCCGTGATTTTCTTTTCGAACCACCTCAAACTTTCCAAACCAGGGAAAAACAATGTTTTGTATGTATTCCAAGCATGGATTCCCCTCCGTAATTTTGATAGGGCAGAAAGCCTTTTTAATCTTGGACTTCACTTCAACCTGCAATAAACAAGTTGATCAAGAAAGTACTATCACGACGAGAATACACATACAAGATAGGTGTTTTTAAGAACTCAATATAGCCACGGTGCTTGGAGCAAGTAAAGATTAATGTTACGAGAAATACCTCAGTATCTTCCATAAAAATGGCCGAGGATGGTTCGCTCTTTGACAGCTTCTGCTGCCCTTCTTTGAAACCAGGTAGCATATCTATAATTACTGTTAGGGAGAAACATATTTCGACAATCCTAGCAATATGTAACCACATATGTATACAAATTAATGTGTTAAAATGTCATTCTTATGGAAAACTATAGAGGATACGATGCAACAGAAAAACTGGTTTATCCTTTCCGATGTGCTCGCAGTATTCCCTAGCCAGCATGCCCACCTCTCTTTGATCCATGCCCATTTGACATATGTTTGCCTACAAAAAAGAAATACTGGCTAATTAATTAGACTTTCCTTTGTTTCATCAGAGAACCTTCCCTTATCAGGAGATTGCTACTTTTAAAGTTGTTTGCTGCAATCTTAACTTGTAATCTTCTATGTCTGTTGTACTGTGTGGTGATGATCATGATTTTTTTTTACTAGTAAAAAGTACTATTCCTACATCCGGTTTATTGAATGAAACCGACTGCGGCTTTAAATATACAGACCTCGGCTGTATGATATTGCAGTGGTAACTGCCTCCGCCAAGACGGAATATCTAGCTCCAGTTCACTCGAGATGGTAGGCGAAACCCACAGATGATAGTGTTTTAGAACCAGCTTTAAAGATTTTTTTGAGGTTAAAACGGTCGTACCCGCCATCCGATTAGATAGAACCAGCTTTAAAGATTGGTTGGAGTATATGATTAAATAATATTCAGAACAGATATGTCAAGGCTGCCGACAGAGAGGTACTAACCTCGAAGAAGAGTATATCAGCGCACTGCATGATGGGCTCCCAGAGCTGGTCAACCATCACATTGTCCGGATCCGGCTGCAAGCTACAAACAAACGGCACAACTATCACATATTCAAGAGATTTGGAGTGAAGAAACAAACCAAGCTTTTAATTTAATTAAAGCTACATGCGAATAGACGACCAAACACGTACCTCGCTAACCGTCGTACTTGGTTTGTCCGGGCAATGCCCATCACGAGCGGCCAGTATACGTGTGCACGCTTGTTCGTCTCTTTGGAGGACCATAGGAATTCCACCCCATCTAACTCCATGCCGAGGGCTTCCCAAATCTCGATCACGCGGCAACCTGCGGCCCTGATCTCACTCGGATCGGCACCCGTCCTCTGGTCCTCTATTAGAATCTTCACTCTGCATCCCGCCCTGATCATCTTGTTGACACTGATCACTTTACCAACACCCTTGAAAAAGAAGTGAAACATGTGTCGGTCATTCAGAAACATACTACTCCAGAATAGTGGACATGTATCAGAATAGCTTCCACAAAATTAAAACACAATGCACACTACATAAGATCATCATATGACACTAAGTGCAAACCAAAGAAGTACAATCAGCCTAATTAATACATCAAACAGAGTAGGATCAGCATGGTGATCGTTTAAATTGCTTAAGTTTAATCTGAAGGAATACTGAATGGATCAGCAACCGTGTGATAGTAGAAGTATGAAGTTCAAATAATGAAACAAGATAGACTATTTACGTGCGGCATTGGCTGCCACTCGTGGGAGAATATTAACCTGGGCGATGTCCACTCGGCCGGAGTCGGAGGGCTTGAAGCTGTGGAAGCAGATCGGGCTCGGGTTGCCGAGAAGCAGCTGCCACAGCTCGTCCTCGTCGCCGACGCACTCCTCCCCCGTGCTCCGAAGCGTCTCGACGCGGTCCTCCACGCCCATCGCCTCCGCCATCGTGTTCCGGCGGCGGCAGAGCAGAGGAGAGCAGGGGATGTCGACTCTGTTTTGAACCCCGTTTCGTTGTTCTTTTTGGTATGGTTTTTTTAGGGCTTTTAGTTTGGTAATAATAGTTCGAATTTGTCACGGAATCGATTCCAGTCCATAACGAATCGAGGCCTTAGTAAGCCCAACGGGCCAAGGTGCTGGCCCATCAAAGGGGTCGAAAGGCAGAAAAGCCCGGCTCCGACCCGCTACGGCCGTCTCTTCACGTCTGCACCCGCCCAGGCCAAAAACCCTCGCAAGCACCCACTCCACGGCGGCGGCGGTGGCGGCGGCAACTACCATACGAAGAGGAGCTCCCGCCGGCGACACCGTAGCTCGCAAAATGGACAGCGGAAGCGACTCCGACGGCGCCCCCGAGGAGCTCACCGCCGTCCAGGTACGTCCCTGGCTATCCCCCCACCTAAGAGAAGGAGCTCGCGCTAGCAAACCCTAGGTGAGGTAGGAGCGTACGAGGAGCCCGTGTGTTGCGCGCCTGCGGGCATGCACTACGCTGTAGCACACGGGAAGAATTCTGCGTTGGTAGGAGTGAGGCCATGAGCCACCAATTTCGATTGCCTCTCTCGGGCTGGGCAGCATCTGTTTGTGGTTACCAGGGGTTGTTAGTTGGTTAGTTTACTCAATGTGGATATCTTGATTGTTTGGCATAGTTCCTATTGGACTTGGAAGTACGCCGATACGACTCTGAATGTTTGTTCCGTGCTGTTGATGTCCTGTAGGGTGTCGAGAAGCATGAAGAAATCAGCAAGGTGGAGAAGGACAGCGCCGTCAGGTTTATTTCTCCACTCTGTACTGTTTGAGTGGACACTCCTGCTTATGTGGTAGCCGACATCGAGATTGCTTTGAGAAATTAAGGTCACCATCTTTCTAAGCTATGTCTAGCCTTGATTATCCTCGTTAGTTGTGTGCCATCGCTCTTATAGAAAAATCCCCGAGGACAAAAGAAATCATATATGCACTATTCTGGATCTGTGTAATAAGGGATTTCCTTGCATGTGTTGGTTTATACCGCTTTTGTGGCAGGATGGCAACTGGGTCATTCCTCATCAGGGACAACTTCTCCTCATCTGCATTCCCTAATGGCACAATTAACTATTGTGCCCCCTTTTTCTCATGTTCTCTGTCAAAAGTGTCTAAAGTTGTGTGCTGTTGAGTTCATTTTATATGCTTATTACATGATTAAGTAGAAACAAGTAATTTATTAGTTCATAGTATGGTGGAACAATAATAAATGGACTGTATAATGTTATAGGAGAAACAACCATGCGTTCCACATGCGGATGTACCAATTTATGCATGTACTCCCTCTGTTCACAAAAGGATGTCTCAACTTTTAAATTGAGACATCCTTTTGTGAACGGAGGGAGTATAAGATATACTGGACGTATAGTGGGGATTATATGGGAGTGGTATCCCCAGCCCTATGTACGGCGGTACACCCATCCTGATGTTGGTTGAAGAGACAAATTATCATCATCCCCATTACCTAATACAGTAAATCCTCATGGGTTGCACCAAATTAGGTACATTATCCCCCTTCGCCCCTAATGCTTTTCATCCATGCTACCTCTGGGACTTCAATCTCTAGTCATGTGTTATGGTTAGACCTTTTTGCTATGGCCAAGCAGCTATTGGACACTGACTGTTATAGTTAGACTTTTGCACGTTTTATTTGCCACTATTGAAGTTTTTATTTAGCATTTGCTACTATCTCTCCTTGAACCCATGATCACTGACAAATGAAAAGTGCATTTCAGTGACTAATCAGTAGCTGCAAATAGGCATGCAGATTTTTTTTTGTTTTATTGGCAAAAACATTTTTGTTATCTTTTGGACAGAGCTAACTGTATACTGTTGGCTTCTGTTAATAGCAGATTAAAATCACATCTCCTACTGATGATGCCCTCTCTGACCTGACAACGTTTGATAATGCAGAGCAACAAAAGAGGAGAAAGACCGTAGGAAGCGCTGGGCCCAACGGAAAACATCCTCAAAACCTAATAAAAAGAAGCCTCTTAAAGTAGAAGATAAAGATGAGAAAGTGGAGGAGGTTGAGGATGAACAGCCACAAGCTATGCGTGGCACACTCCCGGAGAGCGTAATTGCAATGCTTGCAGCACGCGAGAAGTGTGTTTACTTCCTTGCACTGACAGCCATTCAAATCCGTGTTCTATTTGTCGTTTTGACATTATTGGTTACCTTCTCTTGTTTTTTATTTATTTCAGGCAAACCTTCTCATCAGACTCTGAGGAAGAAAATGTGAACCAGAAGGTTCAGAAAAAGAAGAAAAAACTGAAAACTTCTGGGTATGTTCCATTATCTTTACATCTGGTATAATTTCCATTTAAACTGGTATTCTGATGGTTCCTAATGATTATCAGACCTGAAACAATACTGCTGAAAGATGTCCGGTCCACACAACACATGCAGAACGCCCTCGACTTCCTCAACCGGAGGAAAAATATGGTGTCAAGATCGAGTGCAGTTTTGAAGAATTCTCATAAGGCCATGCGTCTCTTTCAAGCTAATTTCATGAGTTGAATGGCAGACTGAGCCTGTTTCTGAACTTTTTTGTCTTGGCCTTGTCTGGAAAACTGATAACGTTGCCAGGTTGAGTGATGAATCATTTCATGTGTTTGATGGGAATGAATCTAGCATGTGAGTTGCAGTGCTGCATTTCCTTGGGTGTAATGATGTAAAATGTGCGTGCTTATTGTAAGAAATTATATGCTGTGCATGCAGCCTGTGTTTGAGCTTCAGTTAGATACTCCTCTGTGGACTTAATGCATAATTGTTATCATCTCTCCATGGGCCAATTCATATCCAATTTATGTGCAGTTGTACATGATCTATGTTCGCCAAGTTTATCCTTTGGGAATATCCCTTTGCAAACTTATATTTTTGCTGTATGCCCGCTGTTATTAGAATTAATTTGTCCACTTCTGGCTCATATGATTGTCCTGTTTTCATGACAGTAGTACATGGGATGCACTCTGAAACCTGCATGTCCTGTTTATATGCGCAGACACCAACTTGTTCCTTAGAACAACTAAGAAAACTATCTTAACGCACCGTGTTTTGGACATTTTTCTTTCTAACAGACTATGAATTTCAAATTCTTCGCAGTGAAATTTTTGTTTCCTTCTCTTGGGGCAAGATTATAAAATAGACATTGTACGCAAGAATAACTGAATCTTAGGTTTCGAACACCGAATAATTGTTAAGTTACACTATAGCTGATGGCTCACGAGAACACACGATGAATCTATTACTGCTGAACCTGTCCATAGCACAACATAGGAGTAGTACATTACCCAAGCAAATCGACCATACACGGATACACAGATACTTTTCTGGATCTGGAACGGGAGCACCCAAGTAACATACCAATAACAAGGAATTATCACACGTGCGCACACACAGATGGACTCCACCTTGGTGCGTCAAACTACCTAGCTGACGGTACCGTCTCAATTGAGTCAACCGCCTCCTCAATTGTATCCTCCTTCGAATCCTTCTCTTCAGATATGGCATCTGAGCTACCATGACCTGAGCTCTCTGGCTAGAGCTGGTCGGTTCAGGCTTGAATAGCTCTCCATTCTCCAATTCCGAGAATTTCTCGGCAGATTCTCCCTTAGCAGCTCAACAACTTCGGACATTATTGGTCTTTGTTCTGGCGTCTTCTGAGTACAAGCAAGACCGACGATTATCATTCGCTTCACCTCAGCCTCATCGAAGCTATCGCTCAGCTTTGGATCAGCCATCTCCTTGAACATCTTATCACGGGCGAGTGGAAGCGCCCACTCGGTGATGGTTAGCTTTGTGGTGGGGTTTATCTTCTCGACCGGCCTCTTCCCGCTCGCAAGCTCTAGCAGCAGTACTCCGAAGCTGTAGACATCGCAGCTTTCTTTGGCCTTACCAAGCATAGCGTACTCCGGTGCAAGGTAACCGAGGGTTCCTTTCACCTTTGTGGTGACATGGGTCGCACCATCTGGTATGAGCTTTGCAAACCCGAAATCAGCAACCCGTGCTTGGAAAGTCGCGTCCAAGAGAACATTGCTCGCCTTGACGTCTCTATGAATGATATGTGGGATCGCATGGTGATGAAGATAACTACAAGGTGGAGAGATGTACAAATGTAAGATTGCGCTTCTTCATGATTAATAATGCAAAATGATGTTTGAGAGGCTTACGCTATGCCCTCTGCTGAATCAATAGCGATATTCATTCTTCTCTCCCATCCAAGATGGCATTCAGCTGCGTGCTGACCATGTAGGTGAGAGTGCAAGCTTAGGTTCTGCATATAGTCGTAGACAATCAGACGCTCCTGGCCATCGGCGCAGTAGCCACGTAAGCTCAACAGGCTCTTGTGCCGCACTCGTGCCAAAACCTCCACCTCGACGGCAAACTCCTTTTCAGCCTTGTTGCTCCAACTCTTGAGCCTTTTAACGGCAATCTGTTAAATGGAATGAACAGTTGAGATGCTAACTAGGTTGGAGAGGAATTGAAATGCAAACTAAGACAGGATATTAAATCAAACATTCCTTAGTTTTTAACTTGTGAAGTCCTTCGCAAGTCAACTTCTTGCCTCATCATTCATTTAAATATCAGAATGAGTCTATGAACATGTCGGTTACATTTTCCGTCCTAGTATAAGCAAATACTTGACTAGTATACTGATTTCTGCCTTTGTCAATACAGTGGGATTATATCTGTAAGGTCAATATACGCCTTCTAATTTTCTATACCTCTTCAGTTTTGTTCACACTTCAGATTTATGATCATATATAGCTTGCGATCATGCTACCTACTACTACAAGGCTATGGATATATCCTAGGGAAAGTAGACACACGAAAAATATATCTTAAGGCGAGAAAAGTCAGTTATCCACTCAGACCAGAAAGATTGTTCTTCACACGTTCAACTAGTGCAGTTCCAGTTTGGCTTGCCATTTATTCTCGAAGAATATTCACATGGTTAGAAAACTACAAGTCTACAACCATTTTAAATTTCAAATGCCACTACAAACCAGAAATAAATAAATTAGGAGGTGAAACTAAATCAGCTAAAATACAATCATCAACTGCAGCAGGTCCCTCCACTGAATTATTATCCTGTTGGTACCCGTAACAATAATAAAAATCGCTAGAAACGAAAGACGCAACAAATCAACTTTCACAAAGCATAATGAAAGTTGCATCATTTTTGTGGCATTTATTATGTTTTAGGAGAGGGACTGCACCTGTGATCCGTCCCAGAGCTGGCCCCAGTAGACACTGCCGAATCCACCCTCGCCAAGCTTGTTATCGTAGTTGAAGTTGTTGGTCGCCGACTGCAGCTCCTTCAGTGAGAAGATCCTCCATGTCGTGTCCTTCTTCTTCTTCTTCCTGCCAGGTTGAGCCCTGAGAGCACAGCAGATGATTAAAACTCACTTCTTAAGCAGCTCACGATCTGTAGTCCATTCTAGCTCAGCTAGTCAACTGGCAGCTGTAAATTGACAGCAACATCCCCAATAACAGAGGTAAAATTCAGTTACTAGAGCACGAATTCAAATGTCATCCACTCCAAACAGACGACATGGTAGCTGGGAGCTACTAATTGAGCAGCAAATCAGACAGCAAGCTCACAAAATTGACCCCAACCTCAGTACTTCCCCTAAACCAGAATCGCTTGCTACTTGAGCTAATCAGCTGGCACATAACAAACTGGAAGAAGGAAACTCTTAAGTTAACTGTCCAACATCTCACACAAGCTAAAAAGGAGAGTAAAATTGCAACTATCTTCTACGATTTTCCCCAAAGGCCAAAATCCCACCGTTATACCCAACCGACGACCCCCAAAATCCCCCAAAAACGGCACCGAAACCACGATTCCGGAACATAATCCCCGCATCACCACTCACCCGTTCGACCGCTTGCAGCAGGAAAGCCACCCCATCCCCCAACGCCGCGCTGGCTCCGGCCCCATAGCTCCCAAATCAGCACCAGCCCGCGGGATCCCTACCACGCCGTCGCCGGTGAGCCCGCGACAAGGCGGTCACGGCTAGAAACCCGTGCTCCTCTTCCGCCTTCGCTCGCCGTCGGCGGGCACGGGTCAGCGGCGGCAGCACAGGAGACTCAGCAAGGGGAGAGAGAGACAGGAGAAAGAGAGAGTCTTCTGGTGGTGGTGGTCGGCTCCCCCACCAGCGCACGCAAAGCAGCAGCTTGGCGCGGTCCGCTCACCGTCTGGCGCTGAGCCGCCGAGCCGCGTCGTCCACGTGGCCGCGCCTCGTTGGCTGGTTTTGAACCAATGCGGCAACGGTCGGGGGTTTAGACAGCGGGAGGTAACGTTAGGGCATGTACAATCGTCTAGACAGCTGCCGTCTGTACTGCACCTGCACGTCACCTATAGGCAGCGCTAAAGACAGGATCTACAGTGGGCTGTCTGTTTAGATGTCTATTACATTCAGTTAGCAGTTACAGTGTCGAGAAGATAACTGTGTTTACGCGCGCACGATCCTACTGTGGCAAGAGGGAAAAGACAAAACGTATAGACACCTTCGTAGTACAATGGTAAAAAGCCGTCGGTAGCAGCCGAAATTTTAGCGCTACAGACCGTCGAGAATTCTACAGACAGGCTGTTTCTCTCTCTTCCTTCTCTTCTTTCCACCTCATCTAAAATCTTAGTTGTCACCCCTTATAGACAGCTGAGTAGACACCACTGTACGTGCCCTTATCCGGTAGGTGACGGGTCAGGGTAGTTGGCCGCGACACTCTGACTGACATGTGGGCCACATCGCACATAGTGGTGCTGGTTGTTCCTGGCGCTTTCACTTGTTTAAATGGAGATGGCCATGGTTGGATGGCTACGTTTGACCAGAAGATAGAAAACTCTAAGCAGAGATTACGGGCAGTTCTTTAGATAATCATGAGAGCAAATTATGGGCTGTCTTGTATGAATATGGAGTGCGTTCAATTCTTTGAATTTTGGATACGGTAGGAGCTAAACAATTTCACTTTTAGTCGAAATCGCTTCCTCTTTTTCAGACGTTTTTTTTGGTTTTCGCTTAACCAACTTTGATGAAATGTTGATGTGTAAAAACTGATTTTGAGTTCATTTGTACAAGAATCTATCGATATTGTAAACTAGTATTGTCCTTTCTTCATATGACATGAAGGTCGGGCTCCACTGACTTTCAGAATTACGGAACATTGTCTTGACAGTTTGTATTATAAAAAAATAGTTTTATAAATGTTTAAATCTTCTTTGTTATAATCATAATGATACCTAGACTAAATCATACAATTTGTAGTGTAATTCTTCCAAAATTTTCTCTCCATACCTTGAGTATCAAACCGTGGCACCCCCAAATATAAGATTCTAGATCCGCCACTGGACTTTTGAACTACTCATGTGAATAGTGGGTGGCCAACAACTACACATGTTTGAATATCAAAGTATTCACGCATTAGGATCAACCCGTTGTTTTCATTTTTATCAAACATAGAGGTGACACACTACTGGAGAAAGGCTTATAGCCGCCAAGTTCTTAGTGACAGGCAAAACTGGGTCCGTCACTAGTAATATTACTAGTGACGGGCAACAATAAGCCTACCACTATTACGAAATACTAGTGACGGGCTTATAACAGTGACTGTCACTAGTATTTTCTGTGATGGCTGGCAGAAAGGAAAAATTATGTAGTGACGTGCATCTATAAATGCTTGTCACTAGTAAAAAAGTATTATTAATGTGAAAATATTAAAAAGTAATACTAGAAAAACAAAGTAGTACACGAGACAAAAAAATCATACAAGATCGACCAAGAGCACGAACGTCAATGGAGAGTTTATTAATTAGCTGGCCGTATATACGGAAATTTACGTGTACACAATTCAAGACTCCGGCCGGACGAGCTGCAGCGTCTCTGATTTCTTTTCAATTCCAGAAAATCTACATTAGTGTGGCTCATCTGGTGATCTGGCCTAGTTTACCCGCCGCGCCTATTTTGTCGATGCAGTCTTATCCAAATCTTTCCCCATCTCGCCGCTCTCCCCACCTTCCCCACGATCCCATCACCGCTCTGGATCCCCACGATCCCCATCGACGCCCCCACGATCTCCATAGCCCTCGACCCTGCGACGCCTTCTTCCGGCTCCTCGGCGACGAAACCGAAGCTCGTCAGCGCTGGATGGCGACGACGAAGCCGCGGTGCCCTCTTCCGTCTCATCGGCCGCCATCGAGGACGAATCAGCCCGGCCTCGCGCGCCTTCCTACCCGCTCGGCTGCCCTGCTACTCGCCGCTGCGGTACGGCTCCGGTGCTCGTCCACGAGGAGGACGCCGACCGGTTCCTCCAGATGCGCCGCCGGCGCCGCTATGGGAAGGCCGATCCGCTCTCCTCCGACGACCCTCCGCCTCCACACGCCGCTGGTCAGTAAGGTTCAAGTTACCATTTGTTATACTCTAAATGGTTGCAGTAACCATGTTTGTATTATTGATTTTGAGCTCGTGATTTGAATTTTGTACCATCTGCTTGTACCGATGTAGTTTCTCTATCAACCTAGTACTGAAATTATCCTATAGACCAGTGTGAAACTGTCGACAACAGATGTGCAAATAGTTAAATCGATTGTGTTAAAATCTGTAGCTTTCCTTGGCAGATTGTCCGAGCATGTAGGAGTAACATGCTTCATCTCTGTTGGATGTCAAGGTTGATGGAACGTGCGTTTAAGAACTCACGTGTGAGAAGCTCGCTCTATTTAATGAGGATCGACTAGCATGTAACAACGTATGCATCTAGCTATCCTACGTGCAAGTTGCACAGATCCAAGAATTGATCAAGAATCAGCTAGCTAGCTTGGCATCAGGCTGCACATCAAGCTAGCTTTGCACGGCGTGTATTCTGGAGGAGTTGATCTAGTACTTGAGTCGATTAGCCTCACGATTTGTGCTCGGCGTGGCTTCACCCAATGGTCAACCTCGACAACTCTTGGTAAAAATAAAGCTGAGCCCGAGGTTAACATTCTCTGTTTCCTGTCAGTTCCATTATAAACCGATTTTTTTAGTCTTCTCCACTGCTTCGCACTCCCAGTGTCTTCCAAGTTGCATCTGAGCTATTATAACTGGTTAACTTTTCATGATTTGTAACAGGTGTTAGGTTCCGCTCTCCATTATTGGAAAGCATCAGTCCCAGATGGTCATCGTATCATTCCAAACCCAAAGATATTTGGTGAAATATTGTCAGGATATTATTCAACTGCACCTTTTGATCTTTATCACCACATATGATCGGGGAATTATTGGATGTATCATGCGTCTGAATGGATTACTAGTAGAGATTCAGATAAGGTACGCCGCTATACAGCAACTGTTTAGAGACCTGATTAGAGAATTAAACAAACTCTGCAACATGCATGTGTAGTCCAGATTAATTGCAATAGAGGTTTTGTCGGCTGCTTATTCTCTTTGGTGAGATTTGCTTCATCCCTTGAGCTTCTCTACTTCTGAGGTACCAGGGCCACTGTGCCGTTGCTATTTCAGCTTCTATCTTTGAGACAACTTCCTAATTGATGTCCACTTGAGCTGATGCATGTATAATTGATGGCTCGACCTTGTAGTTCTATTGCCTCTAGTTATTGTCACTGCCTACTTGTTCTGATTCTAGGACTTGATCATCTGGTCAGGGTTAATTTTTTCTTTAATAAGGTCATATGTGTGTTTAACTTTAACCTTATCATTAGCTAGCTAGTTTGTTTGACACGTGAGCTAGCAGTCAACACCATACTGAATTCCTTCAGTTTTCTTGTAGTGTCAAAGAATGGAGATGCACAAGTAGATAATGATCATGTGGACTATGAAGTGGACGCCTGGACATATCGATGTGGCTGCACCATTGTGGGAATATTTTTGAATTGTGCTGTGTGTTTTCGATTGTCGTATGTGTGATGTTAATGCCACATTGTAATTTGGATCATGCAATTTGCAGGTTCTTATATCATTGTGTTATCTATGTAAATATTATGTCATTGGATTATGTGAACGTTGTGCTATCTGGAATATAAGTGGAAAATGCATTTAATTTTTTTATTACCGAAATGCATACTAGTGACGGGCAGGATAATGGGTCTGTCACTAAGAAACTGCATGTTACTAGGCCTTTGATCAATACTAGTGACATGCATTCTGTTCCGCCCGTCACTGCTTTATATATGCTATTGACAGGCAACTGTCCGTCACTAGTAACTAAATACCTGTGACAGCATATTAGTGACAGGCGGCTTGCCCGTCACTAGTGGGCCTTTTGGGCCCGTCACTGGTAGACTATTCTGCAGTAGTGACACTTTGGCACGGTAGGTACAATTTGATAACACAATGGCAAGAAATTAGTGAGGCATTGTTTTGCTTGATTGTGGTTTTGACCGCCAAGAGAGAGGAGACAAAAGAGAGAAGTGTCCACCACAAAATCCAACACCGAACACCATCACTTGTTGGACTCCTGTAGGCTAACCACTAGTAGTGTATTCCGACAGATAAATAGCAAGTTGGTACCCTTATGTCATGGCACGCACGCATGGTAGCCTGCAATTAGGCAGTCTGCTTAAGGCTGGTGAGATGTTCTGAACGAAGAGTACAAATATTGTTTTGTTTAATTATTGTTATGGTAGTCTACTAGTCTACCATTAAGCAATATTAACGTGTCCATGAGCCCAAATTTCATGGCATCGACTGTGTTGTGATCGTCCATTATATATTGCCTCGTCATGGGATCCATCCGTGAGACGTAAAATCCAGACTCTTTGGGGTTGTACAAATGTTCTCTTATATTTAGCACAACAATCCAATGCAATTTGTTTGAACATATCATCAGGTAGGTCACCAGTCGCTTTCTCCTTATTTTTGTTATAATGGATGGTGGAACCAAACAACATTCGCATAATGAATGAGGTTTGTCACAAAAAAAACTTGCATTTTTTTGGCTGCCTGGAGACCGAACGAGAATGTATCCATTGCTTTCTCTTTTCACAGTACTTTTCTTTTGCATGGGTTCTTTCTATTGTACTTATGTGTCACCTACCAATAAATTACAACAGAAAACTCTTAAAAATCTTGTTTTTATAGTCACGCCCAAATTTCATTTAAAGCTTGAGAAGCAGAAAAGGAAAATCCTATGAATTACACAAATATCAGAACTGTTCCTGCTTTCAATCGAGCTCCTCCCAGAAGCTAAGGTTGAGCAAGGCCTCCGACATCGCCGAATCAGTCTCCATCTCGATCGAACTCCTCCCAGAAGCTCCTACAATTGTACAAACAGCTAGTATCACCAGGCACCAGCACATAATTACACCAGAACACAAATGCCTGAATGTTCAAGAAATATACAATCTTGTATCAAACTCACAGAATTTTTGTATTTAGTACAGCAGCTAAATGATCATGAAATACAGTATTTCCCGGGTTTCAAAACAACCTAGTGATTTATTCATTTTCTCAATTGCATCCTTGCAATTTACGTGCCGTTTGTTGCTGAAACTGAGACGGTGTCTTTTGCCTTCTGCTAAGAAACAACTGAAGCTGATGCAGTAACAGAAGTTCAGAAATGAAATTAGTTTCTGCACTGCTAGTGATTTGTGAGAGGCAGATTACATGGCTGGTCAAGAGTCAAAACTGCATTGTGTTTGCTTCTACGTAAGACTACAGTATTTTCAGAAACTTCCATGGGCAACATACATAGCGACTTTGAAGCTAGAATCTTCTGCATCTCAATTGCAGCCTTGTAATGTTTAACCAAAATAATAAACATACACCATGAAGCCACCGAGCCCAGACAAATACTACTCCCTCCGTTCCTTGATGTAAGGTGTATAGTTTTTTTAAGAAAAATCCATAATATATGGTGTATTTTCTATTTATGGACAATTTGACCTGTAAAAAATGAGACTTAATCTCAAAAGAGGGATTTACAGATTGTATTCATTTTGTGCATATTAAGAACTCATCTCTCGCGATTTTTCCTAGAAAAAAAATGAGTGCCTCTATGCAAAATACACATGTCTTAGTATTTGTGCAAAAAACTATACACCCAACATTCAGGAACGGAGGGAGTACTATTTTGTAAAACTAAATAAGCATACTTATCCATTAATAATACATGGCAAGATTTTTTCAGTTCTGGTCTCAGAAAACCAGCTTGATGGGCAAGTACTTTTCTGTCAGCATTATAACCGCACTAATTTTGTAAACATGGACAGCTTCTGTCTGAAAACCTGCATGGTTGTTGCATGCGAACCGTGGGATCTCACTCATCACGTGATCCAATCAGCCGTCTCCAAGTAGATCCTAATCACAGCCCCCACAAATCCCATAACTATCTCATTTCCTGGCTCTCAGTGTGCCAAGTGTTCCGAGAAGAAGAGATATCTGCAGCACCAATGAGATCGAAGCTCAAGATTTTTCTCGTTATCTGTTGGAGCGTGTGTGTGGCCCATGGAGCAAGTGTGGCCCATGTTAGGCCCAAGAAGCTGTAACCCTAGAATGTGAGTATATATGTGGGTGTGGGGTTCCCGAGTGGAGCCAAGGCCACGATTTCAGAAAGACAACATGGTATCAGAGCTGCGGTACTGACCTCCCGAGTCGCTCCCGCGAGCGGCCGGGAGGAAACCCTAGCCGCTGCAGCCGGGGCGCCCGTCTCGCCCGCTTCCCTCGCCGCCGCCGGAGGGCGCCGCCGGGCAAAGCCCGGGTGGCGTCGGCGGCGGCGGGGATTGTACCAGAGGTCGGCGGCGGAGGTGAAGGGCGGCCGGTGGAGGTGAAGGGCGGCCGGCGGAGAGGAAGGTGCGGCTGCGCGTGTGCTGCCGTGGGGCGCGAGCGTGGGCGCCGGAGAGGAGGCGGAAGGAGCAGAGTTCAGCGACGGAGGAGGACGTGGAGATGGCGCGCGGCCGGGCAGGCTCGATCTGGGCCGCGCGGGCCGCGGCCGATGCGCAGGCCGGCCGCTCCGTCCTGGAGCGGGATGAGGGGCAATGTCGGCGGCGGAGGTGGTGCTGGTGTAGCAGCCGGCGGCTGCTATGCAGCGGAAGGAGCCGGCGGCAGCGGTGAAGCTGGGCGGCGGAAGGAGAAGGAAGAAGCAGGGCGCGTGCGGAGGCAAGCGCGGGAGGAAGGAGAAGAGGAGCTTGCTCGGCTGGGGGGGGGGGGGGAGAAGAAGAAAGAGGAGGAAGCTGCTCCGTTGCTGCTCGCCAGGGAGATGAGGAGATGTAGGGGAGCGGCAGGAGCAGAGGACTGCGTGCGGGAGGAAGAGCACCAACTGCTGCTCCGTTATTGGGCCTGGCCCATGTATGTGAGAGCTGAGCACTTAGAAGAGGAGGGGTACGCATCCTCCAGACCTAATCAGAAGTGAGGCAGCGGGAGGAGGAAGGAGAGGTGGTCCTGGAGCTGTCGTTGCTGATGCTGATCCTTGGGAGGAAGAAGAGAAGGCTGCAGAGGAGGAGCGGCAGAGGCGGAAGAGGAGGCAGATGTGTGTGCTCCTGCTGCTGCTAATGAAGTGGAGCAGAGGTGGTGCTATGCTTGTGGCAGTAGTACTGAAGTGTTGCTCCTCCGTTTGTGTGCTCCTGCTGCTGCTAATGAAGTGGAGCAGAGGTGGTGCTATGCTTGTGGCATTAGTACTGAAGTGTTGCTGCTCCGTGCTTGCAGAAAGAGCAGAGGGGGAGAATGAAATGGAGAAGCAAAGGAGGTGCTGCAGGAGGTGCTCGTGAGAAGGCTAGTGCTCAGGGGGAGTACTACTGCTGTGTGCTGCTACTGATGGCAGGGAGCAAGTGGATTTTCTTTTAGGGGGAGAGAGGGGGAGAAGGAGTGAAGGAAGAGGGCACAAGGTGCTGATGCCTTGGTGCTAGCTGAGTTGATGGAGGTTGAGAGAGATGTGATGGAGATGATGAGGCTGCGTGATGAGTGGTGATGCTTGTGGAGATGTCCGGGGGATAGGCCTACGTGCCTGAGGTGAGAGTGGCTGAGGCCTGACCGGGGGAGAGGCTGCGTGCCTGAGGAGTGGACGGTTGAGGCCGGAGTTGGCCGGGGGTTTGTTGGGAAGACGGAAGAGGTCGGTGGCTTGGGGTTTGAGGGCAAGGGATGGGCTGAGGACATTGAGGCGTGTGTGGAGGGTTCTGCGGAACCTGGTTGGAGAGGCAGCTGAGGGCGCAAATTGGATTGGAGGTGGTGAAGAGAGTTGATGTGCCGTGATGATGATGGGGCTCTCATGAGGTGGAGCTGTTGAAGATGAAGTCCATTGCTGATTGAAGATGGAGATGATGGGAGAGGGCAAGAGGAGAAAATTGCTCTCATGTATCCTACTATGTGTTATGTTTGTTCATTAGTGGTAGTTTTAGTTTGTGTCATGTAGTAGTTGTAGCAAGATGACCATAGGTTTACCCATGATCATCTTGAGGGGGAGTGTTGGAGCGTGTGTGTGGCCCATGGAGCAAGTGTGGCCCATGTTAGGCCCAAGAAGCTGTAACCCTAGAATGTGAGTATATATGTGGGTGTGGGGTTCCCGAGTGGAGCCAAGGCCACGATTTCAGAAAGACAACATTATCCATCTTTATATTCTGTGCTAAAGTGCTCATACAACAAATCAATCCGAAGCATCACCTCCCCTGCTTTAAATACCACCTTCTCGTATCCTGTCAAGCCATCTCCACATTCACACCTCTCTTGGAGAACACAAACAGGACACACCGGTCTTATTAGTACTCCAATGGCGACCACCACCATGTCCCTCTCCTCCTCGACCTTCTCTGGGAAGGTAGTCAAGAATCTGCCATCGTCCACACTTTTCGGCGAGGCCCGTATTACCATGCGCAAGACCGCAGCAAAGGCTAAGCAGGTCTCTCCGGCAGCCCATGGTACGGTGCCGACCGCGTGCTCTACCTCGGTCCACTCTCCGGTGAGCCCCCGAGCTACCTAACCGGTGAGTTCCCCGGTGACTATGGCTGGGACACCGCCGGACTGTCTGCTGACCCAAGACTTTCGCAAAGAACCGGGAGTTGGAGGGGATCCACAGCCGTTGGGCCATGCTCGGGGCTCTGGGTTGTGTCTTTCCTGAACTTCTCGCCCGCAACGGCATCAAGTTTGGCGAGGCCGTCTGGTTCAAGGCCGGCTCCTAGATCTTCAGTGAGGGTGGCCTCGACTACCTCGGCAACCCTAGCCTTGTCCACGCACAAAGCATTCTCGCTATTTGGGCATGCCAGGTCGTCCTCATGGGTGCCGTTGAGGGGTACCGTGTGGCCGGTGGCCCGCTTGGTGAGATCATTGACCCGCTCTACCCAGGTGGCAGCTTTGACCCTCTTGGCTTAGCTGAGGACCCCGAAGCATTTGCCGAGCTTAAGGTGAAGGAACTGAAGAACGGTCGTCTCGCCATGTTCTCAATGTTCGGCTTCTTTGTCCAAGCCATTGTCACTGGCAAGGGGCCGCTAGAGAACCTTGCTGACCACATCGCTGACCCCGTCAACAACAACGCATGGGCATTCGCCACCAACTTCGTCCCGGCAAGTAGCTAATTAAGGTGTCTCAGAGACTATCCTCACGGTGAACTGTGATGTTATGTAGTCTTGTTTGTACTACCACCATGTAAATTACGTGAATTTAGTGTAAATTTTGAGATTCTCCCCCACCCTCTGTGCCTTGCATCAATCTAGGTATTTGTGCGATTCAATTTAAATATCAACAAATTTGTGTTTGCTCAAGAAGAGACTGTTTGTCATGTATCAAACCTACCAACAGCGTGAATCAAGCTGAAACAATCACTAAACCGCTCAGCTAAATTGCTGAAATCTGGCTGAACTTATCATAGCACAGGCAGGGAGAAATATGCATATGATGGGGGATTTTCTTAGCTTACTCCTCAACGTAGTGCGGCGGCAGAGTTAGACGAGCTTCTTCACCTCCAGCGACTGTACCGCCACGTTCTTGAGTCTTGACAACCTGCCCCAATGCACGCACGCGGATCAGTTGCAAACCTCATCGAAAGGAGGAGGACTTCCCAAAGGGTTGAACCGAACCAAACCTGTAGTAAGAGGTGGGCAACATCAACCGTGTCAGCGTTGAAGCGGGAGTCGAGGAGCGCCGGGAAGGATTTGAACTACCAAGCAAAACTCTTTTTACCACTCATTGTCTACCTGAACTCAATGTCTCCAATTCAAAAAGATATGTTCTAAAATTCTGATTACAAACTAGACAGACACCGAACCGTCGAAAATTTACCAGTTCTCACCAGTGATCTCAGTTGGACATGACTCGGCAGCCAGACCAGAAAAAATATGAACAGTGAGCCTTTTGCTGCGATGTCAAAATCTAATGTGCCAGGACAATTGACACCTTGTTACAGTTCCGGTCACAACTCAGTGAACAATACTACCACTAAACCGTCAGATTAAGGGCAAATCACCATATCTCCGGTCATTGCATCACAACGTCAGCAGCGTGGGGCACGGCGTTGCTGATGTTCTTCACGAACTCATCCCAGCCGGGTCGAAGCTGGCTGAGAACACCCCGTACAGCACGCCCAGGAGTAGGCTGAACAGCAGGAACCCGGTGACCGCGGCATCCTATTGGTTGAAAAAGGCCGATTACATGGCGACATTGTGTTTGCTTTTACCACTGATCCATAAGCACTTAGCTTATCTCCTCTAGAATGAAGCGTACAGTTAAGTTCTGATCTCAGAAAACTTGCTTGATGAGCAAGCACTACTTCTCTGTCAGCATTATCACCACATTAATGTCTGTCAGCGTAGATAATTTCTGCCAGGAAACTTGCTTGGACTACTTTCAGCCGAGTTGCACTCTTTTGTTACATGCGTACTTGCATTATTGGAAGATCTATCACACCACGTGATACAGTCAGCTGTCTCTCCAAGCAGCTCCTAGCCACAGACACTCCTGGCCACAAAGCCCACACCTATCTCATGTCCTGGCTCTCACTGTGCCAAGTGTTCAGATATCTGCAGCACCAATGACATCCAAGCTCAAGATTTTTTCCCTATCTATCTTTATCTTGTCTGCTCATACAACAAAATGCAAATCCATAACATGTGTCACCTCCCGTCCCTTAAATACCACCTCCTCGTATCCTCTTAAACCATCTCCACACACCACTCTTGGAGAACACAAACAGGACACACCGGTCTTATTAGTACTCCAATGGCGACCACCACCATGTCCCTCTCCTCCTCGACCTTCTCTGGGAAGGTAGTCAAGAATCTGCCATCGTCCACACTTTTCGGCGAGGCCCGTATTACCATGCGCAAGACCGCAGCAAAGGCTAAGCAGGTCTCCTCCGGCAGCCCATGGTACGGTGCCGACCGCGTGCTCTACCTCGGTCCACTCTCCGGTGAGCCCCCGAGCTACTACCTAACCGGTGAGTTCCCCGGTGACTATGGCTGGGACACCGCTGGACTGTCCGCCGACCCCGAGACTTTCGCGAAGAACCGGGAGTTGGAGGTGATCCACAGCCGTTGGGCCATGCTCGGGGCTCTCGTTGTGTCTTCCCTGAGCTGCTTGCTCGCAATGGCATCAAGTTTGGCGAGGCCGTCTGGTTCAAGGCCGGCTCCCAGATTTTCAGTGAGGGTGGCCTCGACTACCTTGGCAACCCTAGCCTGGTCCATGCACAAAGCATTCTCGCTATATGGGCCTGCCAGGTCGTGCTCATGGGCGCCGTCGAGGGGTACCGCGTTGCCGGCGGCCCACTTGGTGAGATCATTGACCGCTCTACCCTGGCGGCAGCTTCGACCCTCTCGGCTTGGCCGATGACCCCGAGGCGTTCGCTGAGCTAAAGGTGAAGGAGCTCAAGAATGGTCGCCTAGCCATGTTCTCGATGTTCGGTTTCTTTGTTCAGGCCATCGTCACCGGCAAGGGCCCACTAGAGAACCTCGCTGACCATATCGCCGACCCTGTCAACAACAACGCATGGGCATTCGCCACCAACTTCGTCCCCGGCAAGTAATTAAGGTGTCTTGGAGACTATCCTCACAGTGAACTGTGATGTTGTAATGTTGTATAGTCTTGTTTGTATTACCACCATGTAAATTACGAGAATTTTGTGCACAAGAACTGTGAGATCTTTGAATCATCCATGCCTTGCATCAATCCAGCCATTTGTTGCAGAATATGTGGCATCCTTGTGATTTACATGCGTTTTGTTGCTGAAGTTTCTCGACCACAAAGCAATTCACTGAAACTGAGGCGGTCAGTCTGTTGCTTGAGAAACAGCTGAAGCTGAGGCAGCAACAGAAGTTAGATATGTAATTAGTCTCTACACTGCTATTGGTTACTGAGAGGCTGGTCTGTATTCACTTGCATCCAACCGTCGCAATCAAAACCCTGAGGTTCCTGAGATGTTGATCGAACCATTGGTTGACGGATCAAAAGTACCAACCCGAGAGTGGGAGAGCTGTCCACAGTCCACACTGTGGACTGTGAGAACCTGAGTTGTTCCACTTCCGAGGAACTCCAAACACCAGTGGTGGAGCTAGTCCTCCACAGCAGCGCGTACTTCGTCCCCGTGCGCCGGATGCCGTGACCAGCTGGCTAAGACGCGGCACCTTCTACACCTCCTCGATGTCGGCAACATTCTTGATGTCGAATCACACGCCTGGTCTAGTGACCTGAGGCAAAAGAACATAAGCAAGTCAAGATTACTTGGTAGGCTAAGAAACTCTGGATATAAGTAAATTTCTTCAGAGACGCTCTCCCTCAACACAAGGTAGCAGCTGTTAGCAAGAATATCCCCGTCAGAATAACTGAAGAAGATGGTAATGTTACGCATAACGACAGAGCATAATTCTTTTGTGTTGGTTGAAAAAACAGGCAGCTTACATGGTTGGTCAAGGCTCAAAACTGCATTGAGTTTTTTTATGTAGGAGTAGAGTATTTTGAAACTTCCATGTGCAACATATATAGCGAAGATCTTCTTCTTTACCCTTATTGTAACCTTCAGATGTTTAATCAAAATGACAAACAAAATTGTGTAGCCACTGAGCCAGAAAAATGTTGTGTGGAATTACATGTACATATTTATCCATAATTCATTAACAATACGTACCGTGTCATGCGAACTGAAGGAAGATTGCATAGGTCTTTCAAAGGCATCACGTTTTTTTAATCTACAGATCCAGTTAATATAGTGGAGATAATATCCAACTTTGAACAAGTCAGCTTGGAATAAGTTCAGCAAAGATCTATTTGCAGCACTATGCTTATTTTCTCGAGAATGAACTGAAGCATTATAAGTTATAACGCTAGATTCAGACATTCAGTTCCGATCTGAGAAAACGTGCTTGACGTGAAGTACTTTTCTGGCAACATTATCACCAGATTAAAGTTTGTGAGCATGGACAACTTCTGTTAGCAAACTTCTAAGGACTATTTCGAGCCGAGAAGAAATTTGGCGCTCTTTTGTTGCATCCGATCGTGCATTCTCATAGAATCTCACTCACCACGTGATCCAATCAGTCGTCCCCTAGCAGATCCTAGTCACAGCCACTCCTAGCCACCAAACCCATAACTATCTCATTTCCAGGCTATGCCTGCGCCAAGTGTCCGGAGACGAAGAGATATCTACAGCACCAATGGCATTGAAGCTCAAGATTTTTCTCCCTATCTATCTTTATCTTGTCTGCTCATACAGCAAAACCATAACATGTATCACCTCGTTCCCTTAAATACCACCTCCTCGTATCCTCTGAAACCATCTCCACACAACACTGTTAGAGAACACAAACAGAGACACCAGTCTTACCACTCCAATGGCGACCACCACCATGTCCCTCTCCTCCTCGACCTTCTCTGGGAAGGTAGTCAAGAATCTGCCATCGTCCACACTTTTCGGCGAGGCCCGTATTACCATGCGCAAGACCGCAGCAAAGGCTAAGCAGGTCTCCTCCGGCAGCCCATGGTACGGTGCCGACCGCGTGCTCTACCTCGGTCCACTCTCCGGTGAGCCCCCGAGCTACCTAACCGGTGAGTTCCCCGGTGACTATGGCTGGGACACCGCTGGACTGTCCGCCGACCCCGAGACTTTCGCGAAGAACCGGGAGTTGGAGGTGATCCACAGCCGTTGGGCCATGCTCGGGGCTCTCGGTTGTGTCTTCCCTGAGCTGCTTGCCCGCAATGGCATCAAGTTCGGCGAGGCCGTCTGGTTCAAGGCTGGCTCCCAGATTTTCAGTGAGGGTGGCCTCGACTACCTTGGCAACCCTAGCCTGGTCCATGCACAAAGCATTCTCGCTATATGGGCCTGCCAGGTCGTGCTCATGGGCGCCGTCGAGGGGTACCGCGTTGCCGGCGGCCCACTTGGTGAGATCATTGACCCGCTCTACCCTGGCGGCAGCTTCGACCCTCTCGGCTTGGCCGACGACCCCGAGGCGTTCGCTGAGCTAAAGGTGAAGGAGCTCAAGAACGGTCGCCTAGCCATGTTCTCGATGTTCGGTTTCTTTGTTCAGGCCATCGTCACCGGCAAGGGCCCACTAGAGAACCTCGCTGACCATATCGCCGACCCTGTCAACAACAACGCATGGGCATTCGCCACCAACTTCGTCCCCGGCAAGTAATTAAGGTGTCTTGGAGACTATCCTCACAGTGAACTGTGATGTTGTATAGTCTTGTTTGTATTACCACCATGTAAATTACGAGAATTTTATGTAATGTATGAGATTTTCCCAACATCCATGCCTTGCATCCATCCAGCCATTTGCTGCAGATATGCTACCGAAATAATATGTGGCATCCTTGTGATTTTATATGCCTTTTGTTGCTGAACTTTCTCCACCGCAAAGCAATGCACTGAAACTGAGGCGGTGGCTCTTGCTTTCTACTGTAAGAAACAACTGAAGCTGAGGCAGTAACAAAAGTTCAGAAATGGAATTACTTTCTGCATATGCTAGTGAGGATGGTTTCTATGCACTTGTGTCTTGCTTCTCAATTAAAACCATGAGGTTTGTGAGAGGTTGATCAAAGTGTTGGACTGTTGGTTGACTAAAAGCACCATCCCGATAGTGACCGAGCAGACCACACCAAGAACCTGAGTAGTTCCGGTTTATAGGAATTTCAAACACCAATGGCGGAGTTTGTCTCTACAGCCGGCCACGCCGCTCCTTGATGTCGACAGTACTCTTGATGTCGAATCACAGGCCTTGTCCAGTAGACCTGAGGCAAATGAACGTAAGCAAAGATAATATTAGTTGGTCCGCTAAGAAACTCTAGAGATGTAAGTAAATATCTTCAGAGACTCTCTCCCTCAACACAACTATATGTTTTCAGCTAGAATATCCCCATGAGACTAACTGAAGGAGAGGATACACTTAAGGACAACAGAGCATACTTTTTTTTGTGTTTGTTGAGAAAGAAGGCAGATTACATGATGGTTCGTCAAGACTTCTGACTGCATTGTGTTTGCTTTTACGCAGTAGTGCAGTATTTTTTTTAAATGATGTCTAGAAATGCAGATTGCATATTTATCCATAATTCATTAATACATACATACTTTGTCATGCCGAACTGACACAGGATTGACATAAGTCTTCCAAAGACGTCAGGTGTTCTTTAATATATCTACGGATGCAGTGAATGTAAGGAGATAATATTCAACTTTGAAGCAAGTCAGCTTGGAATGAGTTCACCACAGATCTTTTTGCAGGACCTACCTTATCTTCTCCAGAATATGTGAAGCATTCATCAGCTCTGATCTCAGAAAAGGTTCTTGACGTGCAATACTTTTTTGAGAATATTATCACCACATTAATATTCGTAAGCATGGACTATTTCGTTCTCTTTTGTTGCATGCGAACAGTGCATTATCAGAAAATCTCAGCCATCACGAGATCCAATGGGCTGTCCTCAAGCAGATCCTAGTGACAATCACTCCTAGCCACAAAACCCACAACTATCTCAATTCCTGGCTCTACCTGCGCCAACTGTTCTGAGACGAAGAGATATCTGCAGCACCAATGGCACTGAAGCTCAAGATTTTTCTCCATATCCATCTTTATCTTGTCATCTCATACAACAAACCAAACCCACATGTCACCTCCACTCCCTTAAATAGCACCTTCTTGTAACCTCTCAAACCATCTCCACACTCACACCTCTCTTGGAGAACACAACAGGAGAAACCGGTCTTGAATTCAATGGCGACCAACACCATGTCCCTCTCCTCCTCGACCTTCAGTGGAAAGGCAGTGAAGAATCTGCCATCGTCCACACTGTTTGGCGAGGCCCGCATTACAATGCGCAAGACTGCAGCGAAGGCGAAGCAGGTCTCCTCTGGTAGCCCATGGTACGGTGCCGACCGCGTGCTCTACCTCGGTCCACTCTCCGGTGAGCCCCCAAGCTACCTAACCGGTGAGTTCCCTGGTGACTATGGCTGGGACACCGCCGGACTGTCTGCTGACCCAGAGACTTTCGCAAAGAACCGGGAGTTGGAGGTGATCCACAGCCGTTGGGCCATGCTCGGGGCTCTGGGTTGTGTCTTTCCTGAACTTCTTGCTCGTAACGGCATCAAGTTCGGCGAGGCCGTCTGGTTCAAGGCTGGCTCCCAGATCTTCAGTGAAGGTGGACTCGACTATCTCGGTAACCCTAGCCTTGTCCACGCACAAAGCATCCTTGCTATTTGGGCATGCCAGGTCGTGCTCATGGGTGCTATCGAGGGGTACCGCGTTGCCGGCGGCCCACTTGGAGAGATCATTGACCCACTCTACCCAGGCGGCAGCTTTGACCCTCTCGGCCTGGCCGACGATCCTGAGGCATTTGCCGAGCTAAAGGTGAAGGAACTCAAGAACGGCCGCCTCGCCATGTTCTCTATGTTCGGCTTCTTTGTTCAAGCAATTGTCACTGGCAAGGGCCCACTAGAGAACCTTGCTGACCACATTGCCGATCCTGTCAACAACAATGCATGGGCGTTCGCCACCAACTTCGTCCCCGGCAAGTAACTAAGGTGTCTTGGAGACTATCCTCACAGTGAACTGTGATGTTTTGAAGTTGATCTTGCTTGTATTACCACGATGTAAATTACGAGAATTTTGTGCAAACCATTGTGCTATTTTCCACCTTCCATGCCTTGCATATATTTAGTCATGTTGCAATCGTTAGAGTTAGTACTACCATAGCTGTGTTGCTTAGACAAAGGACATCTTATGTACCGTTTACGCTGTTGAATTTGCAGAGCTCCGGCAAGGGATAGTCTAGTATAAGTCTTTAGCGAATCTTCCATTTCCTGTTTATCCTTAGGGCCTTCCATCAAGGCAACCATGATGAACGTTCTCAATCTGGGTCATCCGATTTACTCCAACAACCGCGTAGGGCCATGAGTTTCTTTCTTTTTTGCAAAAGCAAAAATGCTAGCGTCTAAAAGCAAGACATGTGAAATGACTGCATCCTTCTGTTTCAGATGTCTGTGCATTTTTATTGTATGATTAGATCAAATCAAATTCAGTGTCCGACAGACATTGATAAGTAAACTTTAAAAAGAAGTAGTATGAAAAAATCTGGAACTTAAACGAGGCGTGAGAATTGAGCAGAAACTGCATGCTGCATGACTGTAAGAATAGTCATCATTATTGACAAGAAAAAAAAAACACATATGATCAATTATATGGGAAGGATGTTGTTGTGGACTTAGATCCACAAGGGGATAACTACCGTGCAGAAGATAGCCAGACGGCGTGGCTGCGAGGGATTGAGTAGACATAGGTTGAGAAGAGAGAATTACGAGGGAGAGATTAGATTGATTGTTCTTGCTTGTCCCCAACGTGAATACATGACATCCTTATATAATGGATGTCCAGGCCCTTGACCTCTCCTAATACGATTAGACCTAGACCTTTCCTAATACAATTGGACTCTTTCCTAATCCTATACTTTCCTAATGGACTCTTACTATAATCTATCTCATGGACTCCTTCCACGCTGCTGCTCCTGCCTTGATACTGTGGACCCATGTCCACAACAGATGTATTCCAATAGGCGTTTGTTGGGAGAGATGTGTCTTCACAGAACACCCACTCACTAACTCAAAAAAAAAAACGGAACACCCACTCACCATGTATATAAGTACGTCTCCCACAGGGCCATGCCGGCAAAATCTGGGGCCCTGTACTAAACACTAAAATTGGCCCTATCTAGCTAGAGAAATAGAACTAATGAACGATTATAATTTTATGTATATGCCATAATATTTAACATAGCACTTCCAACGATCATAATGGTGCCAACATTTACGATAATTAAGATACAGAGGAGAATTGCTCACATTTTTATCTTGGCTAGTGGCTACTTGGCTCTCAAGATCGATAGATATATCTGCGTTGGTGTTGAGGTCAGAGTAATCCTCGGGGTCTTTGAAGCTACATCCCACATACGTTTCAAAGCTTTTCATTTTTGTTCTTCATTTGTTGACCTATAAATCAATAAATTAACTATTAAGGACCATCCTCTAATATCAATTAGGGAAATCATAAAAAATAATACCAAGATTGAAGCACTCTGTGTCTCTGACTACACTCACGATGACTGTGAGACACTATGAAATTCTGAAATCTGGAATCTGAACGATGTGGGAGTGTGACCGCTTACAGGCGCTGCACTGCTGCTACTGCTCGTTTCCTTGTCGCCTCTTTCTGCCGGAGTACTGCTGCTGCTGCTCGTTGCCTTGTCGCCTTTTTCTACCGGACAACGGATGCATGCGGCGGTCGAATTTTGGAGCTCGCCCCCGGTCGGACTCACGTTGTGCCGGCCCGGCGTGTGGCCGGCGGGTCAGGGGCGGGGAAGGGGCCTGGATGGCGAGAAGCAAACGCGGCGGCGGCGGTGTGGCGGCCGCATGGCGCGCCGGCGGCTGATGACTCGAGCGGAAAGGGGGTCGATGCTGGCGTTGCTGGCCCGAACTGCATTTGTTACACGTCCGGAAGCGGCCCAGCTGCAAGTCTGCAAATGTTACACTCCTCCTTGCTGCCTGCTTTTTTTTAGCACGATCCTCCCTTTATTTAGTAGATAAAAGAATAGTCCGGTAAATTGATGAATGTCAATCTTCATTTTTTTAGATAATGGAAGTATCATAGTTAGTATCATATATCCCATGTTGGAAAAAATATGATGTCTCACTAGAGTTAAAGATAAAATAGATGATAAGGAAGATAGAGATGACATTGGTATCATAAGTTGAACCGTAACATAACGGAATGCCAAACAATATGATTATATAACTGAATAAATGCAAATGCACCTACCACACATATGTTACTGCCCACTATACCCACTATAGACTTAGTAACATAGTGTATGATACTTCCCACTATGCCTAGTCGGGTGACCCGGACATTTGGCTCAAGGCCCTGAGCGCGGATGAAATATGTGTCATTGGTTGTGAGTTCGTGATTAGTAAATAAAGTGGTGCTAGTTGTTTAAAAAAAGTGTAAATACGGTAGAACTTTGCATTATCAAAACAGGATGGTACAACTTTAGGCATTAAACATTTATTGGGTTGATGACATTGGTTATAGGCATTGCTTGAGTTGATGAGTTTGGACAGTAAGAAGGATTGATGTCTTAGCTAATCTCAGTGCACCATGTTATGATGGTGAAAAAATCTAGGGGTAAAATACCATGTATGGTTTCGAAAAAGATTCTGAATTTCATAGGTTTTTTATGGGAAATAAAAGGATGATCTGATCTCATCTTCTTCCGAATTACTCGATTATGTTTGATTTTAGGTATTTTTGTTGAATTTTGTGACCTTATTTTTTTCAATTACTTGGAAGTATTTGGTTTCAAAAAATCCAAATTTCTTGACATTTTCTTAGAATTAGTTGATCTTTTGGGTTAGCTAGTCTTACGGCACACTAGGGACATTAGTTGTACTAATGCACTAGGTTAAAATGCATGTTTGTTAAAAAACAATCAAGAAACAGACTCCGAAATAAGATCTCGTCTTTTTTCAAATTAATTAATCATCTTTGTTTTTTGCAGAACAATGGAATTGTTTTAAATATTTTTTCAACTAGTTGGTTGTATTTGGTTCCAATTAATGTTTATGCTTAATACTTATATACTACAAAAATACTATTCTCAGTCTTTATGGCTGGAAAGGTGAAAAAATAGATGCTATTATTATGTAGTCATCAACATATCAGAGTGATTTTCATCTATTTGTCATGCATGTACTAATTAATATCTCAAGCTTCAAATTATTGAGAAAGTAGAAGAGCACAAATTGTTCTCAACTACTTGCACAGTATAAATATACCACCACATATCGACCAAACTCCCTGAATTTTATGGGTACTTTTCACAGGGCCACAGGGGATTTTCATAGTAACGCTATCTTGCTCCTCAAATTTAGGTTGTTTCCAACATATATGCATGAATCCTCTTGGATATTAATACAGTAGTTCCAAATAGCCTAACATAAAGCACTTAGCCGCCTGAATTGGAGCCTTAAGTTGACAAGTATAGCCCCCTTACCCAAAATATACAGAAATTTGTGTCACGTGCAAAGAAAATACGCTTCTTCATGGATCGAGTCAACACACAACAAACAGAAATCCACCACCGCTAGTCAATCAACGTTCAAAGCAAGAATACGACGAGTAGTCAATCGTTAGTCCTCTTACCACCTAATTCATAAACATCACCGCTACCACAGATCCATATCACAGTTCACACATCAGAGTTCAGAGGATACGACACTTGAAGCCTCCACTTTTCAAGCTCGATCGAAGCCAGTAGCCATGGCCGCCGAGCTCCCGTCGTTCTACCTACTACTTCTAGCCGTGGTACCGCTCATCTACCTTGCCGCCGCTCGTTGGAGGTCCGGCGCCGGCCAACGGCTGCCCCCGTCGCCATGGGCGCTGCCGGTGATCGGACACCTGCACCACCTCGTGGGCGTGCTCCCGCACCGCGCCATGCGTGACCTGGCGCGGCGCCACGGCCCGCTCATGCTGCTGCGCTTCGGCGAGGTCCCCGTGGTGGTCGCCTCGTCCCCGGATGCCGCGCGGGAGATCATGAAGACCCACGACGTGACCTTCGCGTCACGTCCATCGGGCCCATGCTGCGCCGCGTGTTCCAGGGTGCCGAGGGCCTCGTCTTCGCGCCCTACGGCAGCGCGTGGCGCCAGCTCCGCAAGATCTGCACCGTTGAGCTCCTCAGCTCCCACCGCGTCCACTCATTCCGCCCCATCCGTGAGGACGAGCTCGGCCTACTCCTCCGCTCCGTCGCTTCCGATGCGACTTCCGCCAGGCCGGTGAACCTCTCCGACAGGATAGCGGCGTTCGTCGCGGACTCCTCGGAGCGTGCCGTCATCGGCTGTCGGAGCGCGGACCGAGACACGTTCCTGAGGCTGCTGGACGAGGCGTTCAAGATCATTCCGGGGATGAGCCTGCCAGACATCTTCCCGTCATCCCATCTGGCGATGCGCCTCAGCCGCGTCCCAGGCGAAATCGAGCGTCGCCGCAGCGCCATGTTCGGCTTCATGGACACTATTATCCAGGAACGCCAGGAGAACAGAGCTGCCGCCACTGAGGAACACGAGGACTTGCTTGACGTGCTCCTGAGGCTCCAGAAGGAGATGGACTTTCAGTACCCACTCACCCCGCTCAACATAAAAGCCGTCATCATTGTAAGTTCTTGTTACAATCAGCAAGATTAATCCCCAAAATGCATCCTCTTAATTTACTTACTCTGCTTCTCTTGCAGGACTTGTTTGCCGCGGGCAGCGAGACAGCGGCCACCATGCTGCAGTGGGCGATGGCCGAGTTGATGCGTAACCCCACGGTGATGCAGAAGGCACAAGAGGAGGTCCGTAGAGAGCTCGCTGGCCACGACAAGGTGACGGAGAACAACCTTACAAACCTGCACTACCTCGACTGGGAGCTGCCGGACGGGATGGTCCCCGAGGAGATGGACATGACCGAGGCGGCCGGGTTCACCACGCGCCGACGGTCTGACTTGTTGGTGATTGCAGTCCCCTGTACCCCCGTGCCGAGTGAGTAAGTATGGCTTCGTCTGCCATGTGTTATGTACTGCTGTCTGGTGCCTTATGATTTTTTCGTATTTGCGTATATGTAAGTGTATGTATAATAAGACGACAGCAGTTTTCACAGGATCAACTACGGTGCATCTGTTAAACACGGACCATACATGGGCCTCGATCTGATGGTCCACGGGCTGATATACTACACACTTTTTCGTGTAGTATTAAGGGTCATTTAGTCAAAACACTAGTTTTCAAAACACTTTTTCCCGCTCGATTAAATTGTAGGATATTCAAGTAAATACACTTATTAAAAATTCAAACGCATGGCAATATAGACATTGCACTTAATCGTTCTGGTTAATCATTTCATTTGTCGACGGAGGCGCTAGGGTTAGAACTCGTCGTCCTTCGGCTCGGCTAATCGGTAGCAGTGGGTGGCGCTGGGCGCCTCTGTCCTCTCCCTCTCCCTCTCGGCGGTGCGTCCGTCCTCTCCCTCTTCGTCGCATCTGTGGGCGATGGTGGTGGATCCATAGGCGGCGGCGGCGGATCTGTGGGCGGTTGGGGTGGATCCACGGGCCGCGATGGTGGGTCCGTGACTCCGTGGGCGATGGTGGTGGATCCACGAGAGGCGATGATGGAACCGTGGGCGGTGGTGGTGCCGCCGCCCAGGACTGATTCCTCACTTCCATTACTCCATCTCGATCCACTCTCCCGAAACCACACCGCGCCGCTCCAGCTTAAACCGCTAGCTTCGGCGCCCGCCACTCTAGGTATGTTTCTACAAGCCTCTGGACGCCAAGAAGGACGTGCAGAGCCAAGTTGTTGATCTTGGACAGGAGCGGGTCATACTTGAACAGGCGCCTCCTCGGCGCGGGCTTGCTCGTATGTTTCCTCACCGATGCGGTTGCGGACGCAGACATACCAAGTCCAATGCTCATGTCATCCATTGTTACTTTCTCGAGTAGGCCATCGGGCGACCTGTCAACCTTGGTGACCACGGTGAGCGTGCGCTCACCGGTGCGGTCCACGTGCTGCGACATACGGATGGACTCGCACGTTAAGGATGATGCTCTCTTGGGAGAGATGTACTCTCGGATTATCTTGGCGATCTGAGGATCATAGATGTCATCGGGCTGCCCATGGACAGGCACACGGGTGAAATTCTAAACTTTGGAATCTGAACGGTGTGGGAGTGTGACCAGGCGCTGCACTGTTGCTGCTTGTTGCCTTGTCGTGGCTATTTCTGCTGGAGTACGGATGCGGCGGCCGAATTTTGGAGCTCGCCCGGTCGGCCTCACGTTATGCCGGTGCGGCGTGTGGTGGGCGGATCAGGGGTGGGAAGGGGCCTGGACAGCGGGAAGCAAACGCGGCGGCAGCGGTGTGGTGGACGCATGGCGCGCCGGCGGCTGATGATTCGAGCAGCGAAGGGGGTGAATGCTGGGGCACACCTATACATCGCCTCTAACTATTGGCACATGCCGCACGCAACGAGGGGATTATTTCAGGTTACTTTGATGCGACTAAGAGCAGAAACCTTAAATTACAGCGGAACCTTAAAGCAGCAGATGTAAGGTTCGCGAAACTCTCGTTTTTTTTTTTTTGCTCAAAACGAGACGGGTTTATGTTCTTCCGCGTCTCAACGTTATCTGTTTTAAACCACACAGTTTTCAGCATTTCAGCAAATATGATCCATTTGGCATAAAAACTGAATATCAAATAGACAAGAACTAAATTATAAATATTTTAAAGTGTACATTACAAACAATAGTTCGTTACAATAATAGTTCAAATCACACAAATTAAATAATAATTCAATACAAGAATGATGTCGAATGAAAATATTATTTGAATCACACATCATTGAAATGAAATGAAAACAAGACTACTGCTCATGCAGCTGCCAGATGTGATCAACCAGGTCTAGCCGCACCTGATCAACCGGTTCTTACAACGTAAATGATGTAGGAGCAAGAAGTGTTGTTTTGGTCACGTGATAGAATCAAACATATTTTCTCTCAATTCAATTTTGGCCATCTATATAGTTTCATCCAGATGGTTTAAAATCTACTTGCCTCATAGTATTCAAAATATATATAGTAGTTGTCATGGATCACAACTTTAAAATAATTTGCTCGATTTGTATACTTTATTTTCATATTTCTATACGTATACTACGTACTTATATTTCTATATTTTGCTTGGTTCTCATTGATACAATCAAACATATTTTCGATCAATTCAAGTTTGGCCAGTCTACATGGTCTCATCCAGATGGTTTAAAAAACTAAATATTTCAAATGTTTATAGTGTTTGTCATGAAACATTGATCACAACTTTAAAAATCCTTTGCTTGATTTGTGTACTCTGTTGTTATATTTATATACTTTGTTCTTACATGTCTATAGTTTGCTTGATTCTCATTGTCTGCTGTATATTTTGTGTGGCCACTTGTGATATGGGGAAAACTGCTCTGGTCTTATTATATATAGTTACATATATACACACATACATTTACATACGCAAATTGAAATGACGGAAATGTATCACATGGCACCAGACAACAGTATACATAACACACGTACGGCACACGAGGCCATACTTACTTCATCGACACCGGGGCATGGGGGACAGCTATCACCAACAAGTCTGACCGCCGGCGCGTGGCGAGCCCGGCCGCCTCGGTCATGTCCATCTCCTCGGGGACCATCCCCTCCGGCAGCTCCCAGTCGAAGTGGAACAACAGTGCCGCGAGCGCGAGCTCAATGTGCGCCAGACCGAACGCCATGCCAGGGCACATCCTCCTGCCGGCGCCAAACGGCACATACTCAAAGTCTGTCCCCTTAAAGTCCCTGCCGGCGGAGCCACCTTGCCCCTCGAACCTCTCTGGGACGAACTCCTCCGGCGCGTCCCAGTGTGCCGGGTCCCTGCCGATCGCCCATGCGTTGACGAGCACCATCGCGCCCTGGGGGACGTCGAACCCCAGAACCTCGCATGGGCTGCGGCACTCACGTGGCACCAGGAGCGCCGCTGCGGGATGCAGACGAAGCGTCTCCTTGATGACGAGCCGCATGTAGTGCAGGTGTGTTAGGTTGCTCTCTGTCACCTTGTCATGGCCGGAGAGCTCTCCACGGACCTCCTCCTGCGCCTTTCGCATCACCCTCGGGTTGCGCATCAGCTCGGCCATTGCCCACTGCAGCATGGTGGACGATGTCTCGCTGCCAGCGGCAAACAAGTCCTGCAAGAGAAGCAGAGTAACTAAAGAGAATGTATTGGCTTGATCATGCTGATTGTAACGAGAGCTTGCTTACGATGATGACGGCTTTGATGTTCTTCGTGGTGAGCGGGTATTGGAAGTCCATCTCCTTCTGTAGCCTCAGGAGCACGTCAAGCAAGTCCTCCTCGTTTTCTTCAGGGGCGGCAGCCCTGTTCACCTTGCGTTGCTGGATAATAGTGTCGATGAAGCCGAACATGGCGTTGCGGCGGCGTTCCACCTGGCCTGGGACACGGCTGAGGCGCATCGCCAGACTGGACGAAGGGAAGACGTCCGGCAGGCTCATCCCGGGCATGACCTTGAACGCTTCCTCCAGCAGCCTCAGGAACGTGTCGCGGTCCGCGCTTCGGCAGCCGATGATGGCGCGCACCGAGGAGTCCGCGACGAACGCTGCGATCTTCTCGGACAGGTTCACCGGCCTCGCCGCAGACGCCTCCGACGCAATGGAGCTCAGGAGTAGGCCGAGCTCCTCCTCGCGGACGGGGCTGAAGGAGTGGACGCGGCGGGAGCTCAGTAGCTCGACGGTGCAGATTTTGCGGAGCTGGCGCCACGCGTCGCCGTAAGGCGCGAAGACAAGGCCGTCGGCGCCCTGGAACACGCGGCGCAGCATGGGCCCGACGGGACGGGTCGCGAAGTCCACGTCGTGGGTCTTCATGATCTCCCGCGCGGCGTCCGGGGACGAGGCGACCACCACGGGGACCTCGCCGAAATGAAGCAGCATGAGCGGGCCGTGGCGCCGCGCCAGGTCGCGCAGGGCGCGGTGCGGGAGCGCGCCCGCGAGGTGGTGCAGGTGTCCGATCACCGGCAGCGCCCACGGCGACGGGGGAAGCCGCTGGCCGGAGCCAGACCTCAAACGAGCGACCGCAATGTAGAGAAGCGGTAATACCACGACTAGGAGTAGCAGGTAGAAGGACGGGAGCTCGGCGGCCATGTCCACAGTCCACTGGCTTCGATCGAGCTTGATTGGCTTGGTTAGTGCGGGAACGCAGCGAGGGAACAGTAGTGGTTACAAGTGTTGCTGAACTCTGAAGTGTGTTCTGTGATCTGGATTGCTGGTCGTGATGTTGTTTATAAATGAGGTGGTAAGGGGACTAACCGTTGACTCGTTCCGTTCTTGCTGAGCACGTTGAGTTCTCGTGGCGGTGGTGGTGTTCTGCTTGTTCTCGTGTGTGTGTTTGCCTTTGCCGATTGTGTGGCTTGCACTCCACGGACCATCGAGAAACTTTTTGTTTTCCCTTTGCACGTGGCACAAACTATCTGTTAATGTATTATATTTCGATTATGTTCACTACATTCTAGTGTTTTATACAGGGATGGCCCAGAAGTAGGGCTGGAATTAAAACTCGAAACTCACGAGTTAAACGAGTAACTCGTGAGTCGGCTCGACTCAATTCGACTCGAACTCAGAACAAAACAAGCCGAGTTTTCAATTTTTTTTACTAAACGATTTCAAGCTTTTCGAGCCGAGTTACCGAGCAGCTCACTAAGCTCGTCCCATACCTCCTCTCTATCGTGCAATCCTCCTCGACCGCCAATCTTAGACTCATAGGTTGCGGGGAAGACGAAAATGCGGGATGGATCGGAGCATGGCGATTGTCCAAATAATTAGGAAAATACATACATTTTCGTTGTTGTATGTTTTTACCGAGCTACTTGAGTAGCTCGTGAGTTCACCGAGTCGATCCGAGCTTTCTTTTTGGACTCGATTGTTTGAACGAGCTGAGTTCGAGTAGCTCGTTAGTTTACCGAGTTTGAGCGAGTCGAGCCGAGCTGGCTTGGCTCGGCTCGAATTCCAGGCCTACCTAGAAGGCGGGGCAGAGGGGCAACCGCCCTGGCCCCTAAGTGGTAGGGCCCAACCAAATTAATACATGTATATACGTATAAACTTTGATTGGTCCAAGGAAAAATAAAGTTGCCTAGATAATTATTTTTTTTAGCGAAACATGGCATGAGCTCTGCCTATTCAATATAGAAGAAGAGAAACGAAGGTCAATACAACCCACCCAAAATTCAAAAACCCCACATGTGGATTACTCCCGACGTTTGTGTAAAGTTGCTTAGATAATAGAGTGTTGTTGCTGCGCCTTCGGGTCGTACACCATGAAGAGGATGAGCATTTCAATACCAGCGATGATGACTAGCCAAAGGACGATATAGCACCAAATGACAAAGCACACCAACGTGTTGTTGTGCTCCTGATTTTTCAGCGGCATAATGATTGACAGTCATTAGAGAATGATTAGCACCCGTGGCTTCCTTGATGGGTGGAAATTACATGCAAGGTCATCTCAAGAGTCTAAAGCAGGCCTAAAGGTTATGAAAACCACCACACGACTGTCAGGAGTACGACGAGTCCAAATAGTAGAGTATTCTCACAATCATTGTATGAAAAATAAATGCAATAGCTAAATGATGGTGAGCAATATCGGTCATCCTCAAACTTTGTGTTTGCGGGTGGAATCCCCCAAGAAGAGTTAGAATGGCAGTTCCCGCTCCTTGAGCGGTACCAAATAAATGATTACTCGAATCAGGGTTTTGGTCATAAAGATTCCACTGACCCGTCAAAAGGGGTCCTAATCCCTGGGGATAGGGTAATACATCTAAGAAATTATTCCATCTAACGTACTCCCCTCTGGATACGGGAATAGCAACATGAACTAAATGTTCTGTCCAAGCCAAAGAACTTACTCCGAAAAGTCCTGACAAAATGATGATTGAGACGAGATTCCGCGTTTTTGAACCACAAAAGGCTTGGTTTCCATTTGGGTTGTAGATGTAACCAACCCGCTCTTAAGGACAGCGTAGAAAGAAATAATAGAAAAAGAGCTCCATCTATTATGTTCGAGAAAGTATTAATCTGTACAAAAAAGCTTATTTGTTATATAGGAGGAAGTCTTCAACCTCGTCAGAATTCACAAGTTCAATTAGATCGTTTGTGACTCTCCGGTGGGAGCCCTAGAGGTTGTCGTGAAGTTATGATAACTAAGATTTTAAATTTAGTATTATGCATAACATTTTATTTGATAAATTACATGACAAATTGTGTACGCTAGATAATAGCAAGTACATTTCGATGAGCCTAACCGATCAATTCGTATGAATGCGAAATTGTGTATGATTTACATTATTTTAACAGTGATGGTTAGTTTAAGTGTTTATATTTCAATATCAAATACATAAAATGCACATATTGTCAGATTATTATTGAAAACATTGCAGCCTGTAAGATAGAGTCAAGCTAACAGTTCAATTTATACGTTGGAACTTTCTATAAATTTGCTTATCTACCTATTAATACTGTAGACACCGCTATTGAGATATTTGTTAGAGTATACACAATATATATGTCTCACAAACTATTAAAGTTAAGTCTTAATTCAACAACTAAAAACGAGGAGGGGTATAATTATTTTCAGCTTTTAGCATATATACGTTTATATATCAAAAAATTAATATAGTTTTTGGTTACACTATTTAGATTCAGCACAATGTCAATGTGTATTTAATTACAAAAAGAAAGTTACACATAATATTAATATTTAATTAATCGTGCTAACTATATATTGAGAAGATATGTTCAATAAGATTGTAATATATAATAAAACTAATATATGTAAGTAGATGAGTTTGATATAATTGTATTGGTTTAAGTCGCCCCGAGTCCAAAATTACTTTGGACCAGCCCCACTTAAAAAGGGCTCCAAAACATGGCGAGAGCAACATCGCCTACTACGGCAAGCCTGAATTTTGTACATGTTTCTTAATCCCTTACATGTTTCTTGGCCTTGGACCTGATTCTTGTTACCGTACAGTCCTCTTGGCCTTGGACATGAGAACCCTATGTTGTTGATAGTGAAATTAGAGGATTTTTGCAAACTAGGTAGAGTTTGGGTTGAATTCATATATCCTAGCCATGTAAGTCTGACATTGAGATTATTATGTCAGGATAGTGCTACACATTGTAGCTTGAGAATTGGCCAGTGTTCTGTTGATAGACATTGCAGGATCCTGCACATTAGGTAGAAGAATTATGTGATACTTGAACCTTTCTAGTTAAGATTTCTGGGAAACAATTTGTGAGAAGATTGGCTATTGATGTGCTTCAACTTGCAGTAATGCCCTTCTTACCCAATGTCATACTTTCGTTTGAGTTGTCAAAATGCCTCGAGCATCTTGGCACTTTCAGATAAATGTTTCTTCAGCATTAACAGTGAACTGTGATGGACACAATACTCCCTTGTACAATTAATTTGTCCTAATTAAGTAGACAAAGGAAAAATTGGGTTTATGTCATAAAACCAACTTTGTCCATGCCAGTCAATATATTTAGCATTGAGTCAGGCTACTGTTGTCAAAATGCCTTGAGCACGGTGTCATTTTCATATGCGTGTTTCTTCACATGAAAACTGAATTTCTAACGAGAACACTAGAACACCCTGTAAATTTTTCGAAAGGGGGGCAAAAGCTTTGCCCGTATCGATTAATTAAGATAGGGGGTGTTTTACAACCCGGGTCGAGGGAAACGAAGATGTCTCACTCGGCCCTCACCCAACACAAATACAACCCGTATTACTCTCCCGGAACAATTTCACCCAACCTCTTAGCACCCGCAATCAACCAAAGACGAGCATCGGCTTTGATCTTGTAAAAAACCACCATGGTAGGCGCATGCTTGTTGCAGAAGACCCTTGCATTGCGCTCATTCCAAATCACCCAGACGTGAGCAAAGTGACCGACGCCAAAGCCTTGCGATTAGGGGCAATAGTTCCCGTCATTTTTAGCCACCAAGAATCAAGAGAGAGGCCAGTCCATTGGCTTGGATCCAAAGCATGGATGCCAAGCCAATCCTTGATGAGGCCCCATAGACGGAGTGTGTACCGACACCCAAAGAGGAGATGGGGCATAGACTCCGGTTCTCTCTTACAAAGAGGGCAAAGGCCACAATTTCGCCATCCACGGTTGGCCAAATGGTCGGACGTCCAATGCCTATTTTGTAGAGCAAGCCAAGCAAAGAACTTGACCTTCGGGGGGGGGGGGGGGGGAGGGGGGGCTAAACCTTCCAAATCATTCGCTTGAAGCTTGAAGATTCGGACCCGAAGAATTGTGCCTTGTAAGCCGAGGCCGCGGTGTACTCTCCATTGGCGGTAAGGTTCCAAGTGATTGTGTCTTCCGCATTTTCATCAAGTAGAACATCTTGAAGTTGAGTCCAAAGGTTAACATATTGAGCAAGGTGATCTAGGGAGAACTCCTCATCCAAGGTAATTTTTTGAATCCAAGCGTTGTTGAGCAAAGCCTTCTTGATAGTCCACTTTTTGGATTTGGAGAAGGCAAAGATGAGAGGGGCAATGGCTTTCGGCTTCAAGCCGTGAAGCCAGGGGGCCTCCCAAAAGGAGGTCAAGCCTCCGTCCCCCACCGTGATTGTAGTAGAGGCGTAGAAAAGGTCCATGTCTTCCTCGTTGCAAGGGTTGTCGGTTCCAACCCAAATATTTTCCCTAGCGCGCCATTCAAACCAAGGCCACCGCAGCCGGAGAGCCCTAGCGAACTTGAAGTTGTCTCGTATCCCTAGCCCACCGAGATTAAGAGGCCGACAAACGGTCTCCTAATTAACCTTGCATTGGGCACCGGTGACCTTGTCCTTCCCCGCCCAAAGAAACGCGCGCTCCACCTTGTTAAGATACTCAAAAGTACCCGGAGGCACCGTGAGAGGCGTCATATGGTGAATAGCTTGGGAAGTAAGAACCGACTAGACAATAGTGGAGCGGCCAATGGCGGTGATGAGGTTGCCATGCCAAGTGGGAACTTTCCCGGCAACTTTGTCTTCAAGGTGTTGAAAATCCACCCTCTTGAGCCTCCAAACCGAGAGAGGTAGACCAAGATACCGCAACGGGGAGGAGGTGCGCACCACCGGGAGGCCGCCAAGAACGACATCAAGGTTAATGAGGCCACATCTAATAGGAACCACAAAGCTTTTTTTAAAGTTTGTGCACAAACCGGTCACCTCACCAAAGCCCGTGAGGATACCAGAAAGGTTAATGCTATCTACCTTGATTGGAGCCACGAAGATAGCCGCATCGTCCGCATACAAGGATATCCTCAATATGGTACCGTGACCCCGGAGTTTGTGGAGGAGACCATGATGCATGTAAAATGCATACATGAACTTTGCATTGTTTTACTTATATTTCAATCATGTTTGCATCATATAAGGGTTATATCATTGTTTTATATGGATTTGGGGAGTATTTCATAGTTTCCTATTTTTCTGGAATTAACCCTGCACAGGCAGAAAACCCTATTTTCTATATTTTGATGTTTCAGGACCCAAACGACGTCTAAATGACCTAATATTTTACGGGCATCAGTTTTTGGAAGGAACAAAGCGTGGGAGCAAAGGAAGCGAACAAACGGAGGCCCGAGGGCCAAGATAGGGTGGCCCACGCGGCCTGATTCCTTGACCACATGGGACCCACCTTCTTGGGCCTCGAGGCTCCGTTGCCGTCGATCTTTTTTCCACAGCCTCCGTCTTGACCTAAAACCAACTATAAAAATAGTCCCCGACGCCCTTCGAAAAGGAGCGCCGCCGAAACACAGAAACAGAGACCTGGAGCTGCAGATTGGTGGGGGAAAACTCCGGCGGGGCGCTGCCGGCGTGGTCTCCATCTTCTCCAACGACTTCTCCACCGTCTCCATGATGAAGAGGGAGTAGTCCACCCTTGGACTATGGGTTTGTGGAAGTAACTTATGTATCTCTTCTCTCTTTGAGCTTCACTAATTAGTACCGTATGAACTGCTAAACATGATTACGGTCATCTATGTAATACCTTTGTGGTGGATCTTTTTATGAGTTAATATATGTTTGAGATTGCAATAGTTTTGTTTCAGTTATGAAAGTAGATGCATATTATGTACCCCGTTCTTGTTTACTTGTTTTGATCAAGCATGTGTATGAGAGCGTGTGAGGGGTGATGTGTGCATTAGTTGGAGTAACGGGGGGTGGCTAGTGCGGTGAAAGTGAGAGAAGTTCCGCGATCCACTTGGGTATGTTTACCTTACTTTGTTGCATCACTAGGGATAAACAAACATACCTCGCTACCGGAGATGTGGGTGTGACCATTGCCACTACTCCATGACTAGATCTAGCATGTTCTTATTTTAACTTCATGTCAAAAGACTTAATGATATACTCTGATTTATCTTAATACTAGGATAGCTCTATTTAATTCCTATCTTGGTGGAGTATAAGAGAGATTAATAAACAAAAGATCTCTATGTTAGGACGTGATGCCCATATAATTAGTAACTTGTCATGAAGCCTTTATGTTGGAATCTCATATGTCAATTATAGTGTTACATTATCTACCACTTTATTAAAGAGAGAGTGCATTTGTGAAACCATGAACCCCGGTCCATTTTTAATCATAAGAAACACCTTTCCAACAACTTTTACCCACTTTACATTTTCTGCCATTTTAAAATCCGAAAATACAAAAACACTTTTACATCTTGCATTCACAATACAAAACCCAAAAATATCATCCATCATTGTTTCCACCATCATTGCATATTTATTTACTGTTTTGCATTCATTATATTTTCATATCATTCTCACACCTTTTGCTTGACAACCACTAGGTGAGATTGAGGACACAAAACACTTACTTTGTTTTGTAGGTTTTCAAGAGAAGGATAAGAAGATAAATCTTTCACTACTGATTTCCCGAGAGTTCGATATTAAACCCTCGAGTCACCCCTTGTGGGGAAAACTGTCTTCCCTGTACTATACACTCTGCACTTGGAGTCTCAACCTAAACCATATTCTTTTGACGCAGGTAACTACGTCAAGGGCCATCAGACCACTTCTAGTTGCTAAGTCAAGAAGTTGGGTGAGGGACAATTGCGAGGACAAAGAGAAGCGGCAAGAGAGGGTCCCCTTTCTGCAACCCGCGCCCATGGGCAAAGGGGAGGCCGGCCACCCCATTGAGGAGAACACGAGAGGAAGCGGACGACAAAAGCGCGGCGGTCCAATTCCGGAAGCGACTTGGGAAACCACGGCGTTGGAGGAGGTCAAGAAGATACTCCCAACAGATGGAATTGAAAGCTTTGCGGATATCAAGCTTGAAGAGAAGCGCCGGCGTTGACGAGGGGTGTCCTCGGCAATACCCATAGTCGAGTACCTAGGGTTAGATTTACGAGGTAGAGAACGCGTAGTGCTAGTAGAATCGTCGGCTGACAAGCGGGATTTACCCAGGTTCAGGGCCCTCGACTGAGGTAACACCCCTACTTCCTGCCTGTCTGTATTGATTTGTGGACTATGATGCGGTTACAAGGGTCTAGAGAGGGTTTGATCTCGCTAGGGTTTGAGAGCTGTGGTGTTGCGTGTCCTTGATCGGCCGCCCTCCCAGCGCTTATATAGGAGGCTGGGTCTCGGGTACGTAACCGACTAGACTTTTACAGATAAGGAAACTACAACCGACTATGCCTAACTTGGCAAGCAATCTTCGTCTTGGGCCTCCCTTGCTGGGCTTCATCGGGCTGTCGACAATTGGGATTTAGTCATCACGTGCACCAGGTACCCTCACGGTAGGGTACCCGTTTGGTATAACCTCGTCATTAGCCCCCGAGTGCTTGGCTGACTCGAAGAATTAGGCATGGACTCACTCGATAGTGCACGTCCCATGCTTATGCCTATGCTTTATGTCTCATATCATAATTTCGACTGAGATTATGCGTTTTGACAAAGGATTATAGCTTAGTAGGCCTGGATTTACTCGATGGATCAAGACCAGTTAACTGCACATTTGGGCAAAACCTTACTAGCCTTCAATCAAATTCGAGTCCTCGGGCTCGAACCTGGAACATACTGGCTAGATTCGACTCAGGCCATTGAGGTCTTACTGAATCACTCTGCAGTTATTTTTTGCTACCTAGCGCGTCCGCCAGGATTTTCATCATGTCTGCTGACACGGAAAGTTTTAAGGACTCGCACTGCCGGAGTGGTCCTCAGCCCAGCTCGACTGATCGGCGGGTCTTACCTTTGCATTTCTTGCATGCAGCATCCGAGTCATTTGCGACTGACGTTACTCGGGCATTCTATGGAATATGGTTTTTGACAATTTTTTGTTTTGCATTTTCGACTGAGTCGGATCTGTTCATCGACTGTATTTGAATCTATCGGGTGCACGACAGCGCTCCCGATGGGAGTAGCCCCCGGGATTGTGCTTTATTACTTGTAATGGAGGATAATCTCAAATTCATTACATCCTGCATATGTTAGTCGAAGAAATTTTTGATACGCTCCCGATGGAAGTACTGTTCTGTACTCGATAGACTGTCGAGTGTATAATATCATCTTAGTCGACTGACGTTACACACCTTTCATTTTGTTAGTCGAACTTCTTTCGCCTGACACCATTTGCTTGATAAGTGACGTCACTCATGGCGCTTGTGGCGTGCGCGCAGAATTTTGACAAGACAAGTCTGCGTAGGCCTGTTGTCAGGGTTTGACCACAGAGGACGCCGCAAATGGCTTATGTCCGTAGCCGCAAACCAACCCTACAGCTTCCTCCACCTGCGATTGGTTCGCGGCTTGATCAACCATGTTTAGACGGGACTGTAGACGCAGCCAACACACTAGTGGAGCGATTTTATGATTAGATAGTTGGCTCGAACTTGCCCATGAAGGACGAGCCTATGTAATATTGATACTTTGTATAATAGAATGTTTATAAATGTGCAGCCCCCGAGCCTGTCGAGTGGGGTGTATGTGACAAATGATGATTTACTTGTGTAATTACCCAGCCCCCGAGCATGTCGAGCAGGGTGTATGTGACAAATGATTACTTATTTGTGTAATCACCCAGCCCCCGAGCATGTCGAGTGGGTGGTATTTAAGTAACATTTTTCTGACTCGTGTTTCTTCCAGCCCCCGAGTCTGTCGAGTGGGGTGTGTGATGTAAACTTTGCACTTTGCTTATTCTGAGTTGCTTTCTCATCTTGAGTAATCGAACTACGCTTTGAAATCATAACTTGTGTTATCACTTTTGTTTGACACCCAGCCCCGAGTATTCGGGTGGGGCGTGATTATGTTATGATTTGTGAGAAAGTTTTATGATCCAGCCCCCGAGTCTTCGGGTATGGAGAAATAAAAATATGCAAACAACTCATAGAGGAACATTCTTCTTTATTCCAAATATAGACCAGCAAGCCGCCTCATTAAAACCCTTCCAGTCCCCTTAGGTACCCTGGTAAGGGAAAGAGTGCGTCTGAAACCTGCTGGCCGTTTGACATTGTGCTCTTATTACATTTATCGACTAGAAGTCTAAGCGTAGAAACGACGCCGGTGCACCACATTCCATGGGTTATGTGAGATCTCTCCTGTCTTCGCGTGCTTCAGTCGATAGGCTCCACCATCGATGACCTCCGTAATGATGAAAGGCCCTTCCCATGGAGATGCAAGCTTGTGCACCTTCTTCTGCTTCAGTCGAAGTACCAAGTCTCCTACGATGAATGAACGTGTACGTAGCCGACGACTATGGTAGTTGCGGAGATCCTGCTGGTAGACAGTTGTGCGAGCTAGTGCTGTATTTCGCGCTTCTTCGAGTAAGCAGCCGAGTCTTCGAGTGACTCATTTGCGTCGTCTTCATCGTACGCTTCAACTCTAGGTGCGCTGAACTTTACTTCCGGTGGCAGCACTGCCTCTGCGCCATAGACCATGAAGAAAGGCATGTACTGGGTCGAGGCATTTGGAGTTGTGCGTAAACTCCATAAGACGCTTGGAGCTTATCGACCCAGGCACCCGCAGCTCTTTTGAGTGGCACCAACAATGTCTTCTTGATGCCTGTGCATACGAGACCATTGGCCTTTTCGACTTGCCCGTTGGACTGTGGGTGTGCTACTGACGCGTAGTTGAGCGTAATATTCCACTCTTTGCAGAAGGAGCGAAACTCCTCGGCTGTGAAGTTTGTGCCGTTATCCGTGATGATACTGTTCGGGACTCCAAAGCGATACACGATGGACCTTATGAAATTGACTGCTGTAGCGGCAGTCGAGCTTGTGATAGGAACTGCTTCGATCCACTTTGTAAATTTGTCCACCGCCACCAGTAGATGAGTATGTCCTCCAGGCGAAGATTTTTTGAGTGGCCCCACCATATCGAGCCCCCATTGGGCGAAAGGCCATGCGAGCGGTATGGTTTTCAACGCCGATGCGGGTGCATGAGGTTTGTTTGCGAACTTCTGGCACCCGATGCACCTTTTGACTATGTCCTCCGCGTCTTTGAGTGCTGTTGGCCAGTAAAACCCTGCGCGGAAGGCTTTGGCTACTAGTGATCGACTGCCGGCGTGATGCCCACAGGTACCTGCATGAATGTCACGAAGTATTGCTTTGCCGTCCTCGAAGTCGATGCACCTTTGAAACACACCTGAGACGCTGCGTTTATACAACTCACCATTGATTATGGTGTATGCTTTGGACCGTCGAGTGACTCGCCGTGCGTCTGTCACATCTTCGGGTAGTTCGTCGCGGAGTATGTACGCCAAGAAGGGTTGAGTCCATGCTGGTATCACCAGATCACCATGGCATAGAAGTACTGCGACTGGCGGATCCTCTGGACTAGGCGCTTTGCCTTTGGATGTAGCAATCGAGGCGGGCGGAGGCCGCTGTGGTTTGATAGACCTGTGCTGATGCGTTCTAAGAATACACCTGGTGGAATTTGTGCTTTAGTTGAACCGATGTTGGCTAACCTGTCTGCTTCTTCGTTGCTTTCACGCCCAATGTGCCGTAGCTCGCATCCATCGAATCCACCCTCCAATGTGTTGTAGAGGTCTCTATACGCGATCATGTTATCTGCTGTGCATCACAAGCTTTCATCGTTTGCTGTACAACCAAGTTGGAGTCGCCGTAGATCATCAATCGAGTGCATCCTAGTGCTTTGGCCATTCGCATGCCGTGGATCAGGCCTTCGTACTCTGCTTCGTTGTTGGATGGGAACTCGAAATCCATCTGCAAGACGTAGCAGAGCTTGTCGCCCTTGGGTGATATGAGTATGACGCCTGCGCCTGCTCCTTCGTTTTTTTTGGACCCATCAAAGTACATTGTCCAGGAGTTAGATACATCAGGAACTCCTGGCAGTTGAGCTTCTATCCACTCGGTCGTGAAGTCAGGTAAGACTTGTGCTTTGATGGCCTTCGGGTGGTCATACGTGATCCCAAGTGGCCCTAGCTCGATGAGCCACTTTGCTACGCGCCCAGTCGCGTCGGGATTTGTGAGAACATCTCCAATCGCAGATTTGCTTATCACCGTTATCGGGTGTTCTGTGAAGTAGTGGCGCAGCTTTCTGGAAGTCATGAACACAACGTATGCCAATTTTTGAAAGTGCGGGTACCTTTGTTTGGATGCGGAGAGGACTTCACTGACGTAGTAGATTGGTCTTTGCACACTTTGAGCTTTTCCCTCCTCCATGCGTTCGACTACCAAGACTGTGCTTACCACTCGATTTGTAGCTGAGACGTACAGGACAATGGTTCCTTTTCCCTGGGTGCTGCTAGGATTGGAGGATTTGTGAGGATTCGCTTGAGATCGACGAAAGCTGCTCGCTTCGTCTGTCCACTCGAACTTGTCTGCCTTCTTCATCAATCGATAAAGTGGTAGCGCTTTTTCGCCCAGCTTACTGATAAAACGACTGAGCGCTGCCACTCGACCCGCTAGCTGCTGAACTTCGTAAAGCTTTGTAGGCCTTTGCATGGTGAGTATGGCCTGTATCTTTTGGGGTTTGCTTCTATCCCGCGTGCTGACACCAAGTACCCTAAAAGCTCTCCGGCTGGGACACCGAACGTACACTTATCTGGGTTGAGCTTGATGTTGTAACTCTTGAGGTTGTCGAAGGTTTCCCGTAGATCTGCGAGTAGTGTGCTTTCCTCCTTTGACTTGATAACTATATCGTCAACATATACTTCGACGTTGTGTCCGATTTGCTTCTTCAAGCAGTTTTGCATCATACGCTGGTATGTGGCACCTGCGTTCTTGAGCCCGAAGGGCATTGTGGTGTAACAGTATACTCCGAGTGGAGTTGTGAATGCTGTCTTTTCTTCATCTTCGACTTTCATCGTATCTGGTGATACCCCGAGTATGCGTCCAGAAAGGATAGTCGAGCGCAACCTGCAGTGGAGTCGATGATTTGATCGATTCGTGGAAGTGGAAAGTGATCCTTGGGGCAGCACTTGTTGAGCCCTGTGAAATCAATGCACATCCGAAGAGCTGATGTCTTCTTCTTCTCGATGAGCACAGGGTTGGCCACCCAATCTGACTTCTTGATTTCCGAATAAGTTTGCTTTGAGTAACCTGTCGACTTCTTTTTCTATGGCTTCTCTTTTGGGACCGGCGACATGGCGTGTTGCTTGCTTAACTGGCCTAGCGCCTGGAGTAAGTTGGAGAGAGTGCTCGGCGAATTTCCTGGGAATACCTGGCATGTCAGCTGGACACCACGCAAATATATCCCAGTTCTCACGGAGAAATTCGACGAGCGCGCTTTCCTATGCGATAGGCAGGCTTGTGGACACCCGAACTGTCTTTGATGGATCAGTCGGGTGGACTTGGTGCTTCCTTATATCATCTGTGGCGCTGAACGCCCTGTCGACTGCTTGCTTCTTATGCTCAGGCATGAGTGTATGGTCGTTGGTGAGAGCGAGGTCTGCGAAAGTTTGCTCCATCCCGAACATCTCTGAGATTTTGCTAAAGTCTCGTCGCAAGCGTCTGACGTTTGGAAGTTTCCATTGACTGTGATGACTCCCTTGGGTCCTGGCATCTTTAACTTGAGATACGCATAATGTGGTACCGCCATGAATCGGGCGAACGTTGGGCGTCCCAGTATGGCGTGGTATTGTGACTTCCAGTCGACGACCTCGAACTCAATCGACTCTGTTCGAAAGTGAGTGGCATCGCCAAACGTAACGTCGAGTTGTATTGTGCCTTCTGGGTTGACTGCTTTACCTGGAACGATACCATGGAAAGTGTTTGAAGACTTGGGCAAATTTTCAACTGACCTATTCATTTTGCGGAGCGTGTCGGAGAATATGATGTTGATGCCGCTGCCTCCATCCATGAAGACCTTGGTCATGGCGTATCCACCAATCTGAGCGTCGAGTACCAGGGCCGCATGGCCTGGTCGATAAACCGCAGGTGGATGATCGTCCCGACTGAAGGTGATCGCCGTGTTGGCCCCTTTCAGTAACTCTGGCACAGCTGGCGGCGCCATCACTGCCATGTTTACGTGTCGAGTGTGTAGCTTTTGCTGCCTGTTGGAGGGACGTCCTTTTTGGATCATGTACATCTGCCCCTGAGGCTTTGGGTATTGATCCTCTGCTGCCTGTGGTACGTGATGTATGGCTCCTGCAACCTGGCTCCCTGCACTCTGCTGTGGTGGAGGTAATAGTGCGGGGACTGGTTGTGCTGTTGGTGATGGAACGGGTACTGGCTGAGCAGTCGAAGGTGTGACTCGTCTTGTCTTCATCATGTAATCCATCGCCATTTGATCGAATTCTCTACAATTCCCCATGGTGTGATTGGAGATTAGTCTTCCATCGTCCCCTTTGAACAGGTGGAGTCTGCAATAATCGTCCATCTTCTCTTCGAATGTCCTGTACGGCCTTGCGTCCGGGCGCCTGCGCCACTCTGGCCTTCTGTAGTTGCTCGTGCGCTGATCGCGGTCTCGACGGTCGTCAGTTCGACTGTCGTGACAGTCGTCGTTTCGACTGTCACGGCGATCATCGTTTCGACTGTCCCGACGCTCTTCGGGTCACCTGTCGTCTCTGCCATGAGTGTCCTGCGGTTGAGTGAAACATGCCGCCATGAACTTTACTCGATCATCGTCATTGTAACGGCCTTTGCGTTTGCGCCTCCGATCGTCTCTGTCGCGGTGATCTCGACTATCCCGACGATCTTCGCAGCTCCGCGGTGAGACTGGGCGTTTAGCCCGTATGGAATCTTCTCCGTCTGCCCACTCGGTTGCTATCTTCATGAGCTCTGCATGGATTTTGGCTTTTGACGACCGAGTGCTTCTCTGAAATCCTCTCGAAAGACTCCCTGGGTGAAGACGTCCATAGCTCTGTCTTCGGAGATTGTGCCTACGGAGTTGCGGATAGCCGTCCATCGCCTGATGTATGATCTGAGTGTCTCATCTGATCTCTGTGTGCAGGCCCTTAGCTCTTCGAATGTTTTGGGCCTTTCACATAGAGGATCGAAATATTTGATGAAGTCCTCCCGGAAGTGGTCCCAGGAGTCGTATGATGCTTCGGGTAATGCTTTGAGCCAGTCGCGAGCTGTGCCCTCCAGCATCAGCTGTATGTATTGCAGCGCTGTTGTAGTTGTGCCACGTTGACATACGACTGCTAGTTTGTAGTCCTCGAGCCACCCAGATGGCTCCTGTCTGCAGTTGAACTTTGGCGTTGTTGGTAAGCCGAATTTCTTAGGCATCCTGGCTTCGCGGATGCATCGAGTGAAGCATCGTGCTCCACATGGCCCCGTGTCACGATTGTCACCCGAATCGCTGCTATCAGATCTCCTGGACCTGCTCCGTGATCGATGGCGATTTGAGTCTCTTCTTGCGCTGCTCCTATGAGGGCTGCGACTGCGACGGTCTCGCGATGTGTGTCGTGAGCGGCTCCTGCTGTGCTCTCTGCTCTTTTCAGTTTGGAGTCCTTTTGCTGTGAGTGCAAGCGCCTTCATCTGCTGCTGGCGTGCTACCGCGGCCAGGTCGCCTGCTGGAGGTGCTGTTGCTCTTAAATACGCTCCGATTTGCAGCAGGGCTCCTTCAGCTGTTTTGGGGACGAGCACCCCATCTGCATCCAATGTCATGAACGAGTGGTCTAAATTGCGAGTAATGCCTGATCTTTCTCCTTCTGGAAGGTTTGCGTATCGCGATCGGTGCCTTGGCTCCGTTCCCCCTGTGGAGCCGAGGGATAATTGCTTCCTCCTCGCGCTTGAAATACTAGCTTGTTTTCTGCGCTCTTCGAGTGTTGCTCTGTACTGATTCAGGCGCATCGTCTCTTGCCAGTTGAAGTAGTTGTACGCCATCATCTCTTCTGGAGTTGCATCTGCAGGCATCATTGTACACTCCTTGATGACTTTGTCCACCTTTGCTGCCATCTCGGCTGTGATGGTCAATGCTGATACGCCATCTGCTAATGTGACCGTGCACGGGAACTCCGTGGGCCTTCGACTGGCTGCTGCTGCCGAGGTTTTGCGCTGAACGCGACATAAACCTGGCGAGGTATGATCGGAGGACAGGTGTATGTGCTGTCTATGCCAGTCATGGACTCGAACTCATCGTCCAGGCTCATGTCAGAGTTGCTGCTTTTGCTGATCTGGGCGTCGGTGTCGACGTATGTTTCGAGTGTACGCTCAGGATTGTATCCGTTGTTGGAGAGGAACTCGTGATCTGCTTGGATCTCTGGTCCGCCAAAATCGGCGAGGCAGATGCTGTCGTTTGCTTCTTCGGCTTGCATGTAGTCGAGGATCATGTCGCGTGATTCAGCATCTTCGACTGTACCAACTTGATAGGTGGACTGTACCTCATCGTCTGGGAACTCTTTTGCTATGATCTCGTTGATCTCCCGTGTTGACATGGATGAGGCTGGAGATCCTAGCGGTGAGATCGAGTCGATCTATGACGAAGTTGTTTCCATAACTGCTAGCGTAGTCGACGGAGCGTCGAGTGTCTCCACCGCGACTGGATCTGTCAAGTCCTGCACACCAAACTTGCCGACGAAAAAATTGTGCTTTCCAACTATTAGATCCAAACCTGAGTCGAGGCTGGCAAAGGCCTCTTGAGCTTCTGGCGAGTACGGTTTGATCCGTTTTGGTGACGCGATCTTTGAGCCAGGCGAGCGATCGCCCGATGATCCGACGTTAGTTGAGCTTGCCGGCGAGTTGCCGTTTGCAGATGTGGCCGGCGAGTTGCCGTTTGAAGATGGAACCGGCGAAACCGTGAATCCAACACTACCTATTCCCACAGACGGCGCCAATTGACGAGGGGTGTCCTCGGCAATACCCATAATCGAGTACCTAGGGTTAGATTTACGAGGTAGAGAACGCGTAGTGCTAGTAGAATCGTCGGCTGACAAGCGGGATTTATCCAGGTTCAGGGCCCTCGACTGAGGTAACACCCCTACTTCCTGCCTGTCTGTATTGATTTGTGGACTATGATGCGGTTACAAGGGTCTAGCGAGGGTTTGATCTCGCTAGGGTTTGAGAGCTATGGTGTTGCGTGTCCTTGATCGACCGCCCTCCCAGCGCTTATATAGGAGGCTAGGTCTCGGGTACGTAACCGACTAGACTTTTCCAGATAAGGAAACTACAACCGACTATGCCTAACTTGGGAAGCAATCTTCGTCTTGGGCCTCCCTTGCTGGGCTTCATCGGGCTGTCGACAATTGGGCTTTAGTCATCACGTGCACCAGGTACCCTCACGGTAGGGTACCCGTTTGGTATAACCTCGTCAGGCGTGTTCCCCTTGTGAAACCTCCTTGCCAAATTCTTGTCATAGAGAAAATTGTCATGGATACTTCTTTTCTTGATGAAGGCGCTTTGCGCATTGGATACAAGGTCGTTCATGAGCGGAGCTAGGCGAAGGGCAAGCATCTTGGTAATGATTTCTGCAATGACGTGGATAAGGCTAATAGGCCAAAAGTCGGAAATCTCTTCCGCTCCATCCTTCTTAGGAAAGAGGGTAATGTTTGCGGAGTTGAGCCAATGGAAGTTGTCCACGTGGAGGCTACCAAATTGGTTAACCACTTCCATGACGTTGTCTTTGATGATTGGCCAACATTTTTGAAAGAAAGCGCTTGTGAATCCATCCGGTCCAGGGGCCTTGCACCCCGGCAAAAGATCAATAGCTCTCTTGACTTCCTCCTCCGAGAAGGCATCAGCAAGAGAGGCTAGGTCCGGCCCTTGAAGATTGAGTTCGGCCCAATTGAAATCATGTGCCCTCGTGTTTCCTCTTCCCAAGACATCCTCAAAATGGTTTTGGATGATCTCCTCCTTGTTTAAATTTACATCCTCAAAATGGTTTTGGATGATCTCCTCCTTGTTTTTGAGACTTGTTGTATATGTTTTAGCCTGATTGATGTGTTTGAATGACATACTTTCTAAGTGTAGAATGGCATGCTGCTCAAACTCTGGCCTTTTTTTGGGGGGGGTGGGGGGGAGGGGGAATCAGCATGCAAAGGCATGCTATGTTGATTATCTATCATGTTGTCTTTTCCTGCAGTTTAGCAGAAATGCTATGGGGCTTACACTTTTATTTTCATGTCGTAAACGATTGATTTTGTTTAAAGTCATAAGGCCAAGTTTGGTTACAATGAGCCAGGCTAGTGGTGTGTATAAGAATTATACTATGGGCATTACTATAACTGCAATAGAGGGAGTTGCATTCCATCTGCTGAAGTTTTTTAAGAGTATGCTTGCAGCTCTTTCTCTGAATCGGGGAAGACCGATATAACATAAAGAGCTTTTTTGCTTGTATCAGTTCTGTTTCCACTAGCCACTAGCAACAGTTCCATCTACTTATTTCTTTCCTCTGTTTGTGCCATCTGTACCAAATCTTTCAAACATGTTGACCTACGTTCTTTTGGTTCTGCTGGTCATTCTATGAATAACCTCTGATGCCTGTTCTTATACAAGTAATAGGTCTGGTTTGCGGGTTCAGTGTTTCTTCAGTGGCCTGGAACCGTACATTAGCTGCATCTGCAGTTTTCATTGGTGTAAATGAGATGGGAAGACTACCAAGTTTTGGGAGGGATGTTGGTTGGGCCAGATTCCTCGAAGTATCCACGATTGTATTATCTCACTTTCAGTCATAAGATTATTGTGCATAATATTTTCTCTAAAGGCATCAAGCGTACTAAATTTAGGAGGTTCTTGAGTTAGGAAACCGTGCAGATGTGACTCAGGTTAATTGAGGATTGTAGTCAGGTTGTCCGCTAAACCTGACAAAGTAAGCTGGATTCTTACCAAGTCAGGAAATTTCTCGGTTAAGTCTCTGTATTACTACTTGTGTCATAAAAATGTGAGGTTTTTTTCTAGAAACTATGGGGCAAAAGCTTTGCCCCTTATATTAATTAAGAGAGAGTTGTGACAACAAGTTTAGCACAACCGAAATAAAGATACAATCGGATTACTCTCCCGGCAAAATTTCTCCCAAACGTTTCGCACCCGCAAGAACCCAAATCCTCGCCTCATGCTTGATCTTGGAGATTATAGCTTGAGAAGAGGCATGCTTGTTGCGGAAGACCCTAGCATTTCTCTCATTCCAAATCTCCCAAGAAGTTAAAAGAACAAGGGAGGGCAACGCCTTGCGGTTGTGGACGCCATCACCGGACATTTGTTGCCACCAATCTTTGAGGGATAAGGTGGGCCAAGTAGATTGGTCAAGGTTGAGGCCAAGCCAATCTTTCAAGACGGACCAAACTCGAGTAGTAAAGCGGCAATGAAGAAGAAGATGGTCGGCCGTCTCCGGCGTCGCCTTGCAAAGAGGGCAAAGCCCACAATTGTCCCAACCTCTACGGGCAAGGCGATCCGCCGTCCAAAGACGGTTTTGGAGGGCAAGCCACGCAAAAAGCTTTGTCTTCGGAGGGGCCCAAGCCTTCCACACCAAGCGCCTCATGTTGGAGGGCGGAGCGTCCACGAATTGCGCTAGATAGGCCGACTTGGCGGAGTATTCGCCATTTGCCGTGAGGTTCCACACAATGGAGTCCTCCGTGGAGTCGTCGAAGGTGCAACTTTGTATCATGGTCCAAAGGTCAACGTATTGGAGGAGGCGTTGCATAGAGAAGTTCTCATCCAACTTAATTTTGAACCCAAGCACCGTTGAGCAAAGCTTGACGGATGTTCCAATTCTTCCTAGAGGAGGCAAGGAAGATAAGCGGCGCCACGTCCTTGGGCTTTTGCCCTCCAAGCCACGGAGCTTCCCAAAAATGCGTCTTCGCCCCATCTCCAAGGTTATGTGAGGTTTCCTTCTAAGGTTATGTGGGATTTAAAGCTTCGTTTGCACATTAAAGTTTTTTGTTGGCTAGTAATTAAGAATAAAATACATACCACAGATAACCTGAAGAGAAAAGGTTGGAAAGGAGGCGACATCTATCTGTTGAATAACATAAAAGCTTTTTAGTTTGTGGCTTGGAGTATCTATCTGTATGTATATATTACTAGATCAGTTTGTAAGAAAGTGTGCCCTTTTTAGTTTGGTGCTTGAATTTCACTCACGAAATATTCTTAGCTGCAAAATCATGCATTCAACTTTGTCAATGCCCAGTTGCAACACATTCCATAACAATTTTAAGAGATAGCTCATAATTCCCTGGTTCATTACTGCAAGCGTCTACGATTTTTCCCCGCAAAAAAAAAAAAAAGCGTCTACGATTTTCAGGATTTTTATTAATTTTTCTGGCAACTTTGAGTATTGAGATGAAATTTGAATCAGCCAACTTAATGATTATTTTACCCCAAACCCTTTGTCCGGATGGGCTCAAAATTTCCCAGTTCATTGCTGGAAACATTTACGATTTTCTGTAAAAAAAAATGCTGCAACTTTAAAAATTTAGACGAAATTTAAATCAACCAACTTAATAACCCATTTTCTCCCAAACTGTGTGTCCGAATAATCTAAAACAAATCCAGTTCATTACTGGAAACATTTATGGTTTCGTGTAATTTTCATGATTTTTTCTGGAAACTTTGAAATCTTGAAGAAACTTGAACCAATCAACTTAAAACCCCATTTTCTCCCAAACCGTTTGTCTGACTGAGCACAGAATTGTATAGTTCATTACTGGAAACATTTACAATTTTCTGATTTTTTTATTTGTTTTGAATTCTCAGACGAAATTTGAATCAGCCAACTTGGAAAATCATTTTATCCCATACTGTGTGTCCACATTAGCTCTAAATTTTCAAGTTCATTACTGGATGTAATATTCTTGATTTTGTCTTGAAACTTTGAATGTTCGACGAAATTTGAACCAGAGAACTCAAAAACCCATTTTCTCCCAAACCTTTTGTCAGCATGAGGCCAAAATTTCTGGTTCATTACTGGGAATACTTCGGGTTTTCTTGATTTTTTCTGTAAACTTTGAAAGTTCAGATAAGATCTGAATCAGCCAAATTGGAAAGCCATGTGCTTCCAAACATTTTGTCCGGATGAGGTCAAAATTTCCCAGTTCATTACTGGAAACATTAATGATTTTCTGTACTTTTCTTAAAAATTTCTGGAAACTTTGAAATTTTAACGATATTTAAATCAGCCAAATTGGAAACTCGTTTCCTCCATTTGCATGCTCCAGCAAGAAAACATAAATCTTTGCATTACGTGGTTCACTATCATAAATTCATAAGCTTTCAAATGCACCGAAGTATTTAAACAAAAACTATAAACTTAACATTGGCCGTACCACCAACTTATTTTCCTTTTTGACGGAATCCAACTTATTTTCCAACTACATGTATCTCATTTAAGAACACCTGGCCTTGTGACTCCCTTCTTTTCCAACAGCACTATCTTATTCAAGGACCCAAGCAGTAGGTCGCATGGCATATTCTTCCTCAATGTCTCCATATGATCTTGATTGAAGGTTGATGTCAGATCATACCAATTGCAGTGCAGGATATACCTTACGGTGAAAATTCCACAGCTGCAAGTAAAATTAAATGGATCGATTTGCCACACACAATACATAATGGTTACTCCATAATTATTTTTATTTTTTTAGATAAAGGTTACTCCATAATATGATGCATACATTTCATATTGCAATGGATTTTTCTGTATGCCCATAAGGGGCCAAGACAGTACATCAAGGTTACTCCACCTTGATTCCACCGGAGATGAAAATGACTGGAGTATCGAGTGAATGCTGTTATGCTGCAAAACATATATTAGTCAAAAGAAATACGACAGTGTGGCTTTGTCGTGGACAGGTCTAGAAAAGTGAAACCAAAACTTGAAAGTGCATATTTAAATTCTTTTTCACCCAATTCTCGTGGACAGGTCTACTGAGAGATGCCATTTTCTTGCATGTTATCTGAACTTGTCCCATACTAACAACAACCCTTTCAGGCTTGCAGCAACTCTTACTTCATGAATCTCTGTATACAGTCTGAAACAAATTTGCTCACTCAGTGCGCTGAGACACACTAGCAGTATCTGCCGAAATCAAATGAGGAAAAGCCATGTCAACTGAAAGCTTGAGGCAGACTTGCGAACCCATTGCGCTGAGCCTGACACGCGCGGGCTGTGTCTAGAGAAATCAAGCAAATCATTTGACTCTAAAGAATCATTTGGAGGCTGCTACGCCTGGAATAAAGTTTTGAATCACCAAACACTTATAATGAGTTTGACCATTTGACTTTTGATCATCATAGAAGAGCATTTCATCAGAAAAGGAAAAGGCGAAGACAGGGAGGCCTCCCCGGTTCCATTAAAACGAAACCACAACAGTTCACATAGCCTTGTTCTTCATCTCACATTTGGAGTACCCAGAAATAAAGCTAGGTTCCAGAGAGACGGGAAGGGAAACTACTCCATGTGCATTACAGAGCTAAAGAGCAGAACATAACTGGGTAGCAAAGCTAACGAGAATCAAGCTACTGCACGCTCTTCGCCCGCGACGCTTTCGGCGCCAGAGTGCTTCCCGGTGTTCCGGCCTCTCTCTGGGGAACCCGGCGGAAGAGGGAGGTGGTCCGAGATCTTCAGGTTTTCCAGGAAACCAGTTTCTCACCCTCCTCAGGATAAGAGACCAAATCTGCTTGATGTTCATCCAGACGGAGTTATTAAAAACAATAGCATTTCTACATTTCGAAAGACTCCAAAGTCTAACAGGAAAGTAAAATTCGTATATTATTTAAAACCCAGAACCTGGTTACAGATTCATAGTCGTTTACTATTTTTTGTATACAAAAGAATTCTAACAGAAGTCTCCATGTGTTACTTGCTACCACACAGTCAAACATGAGATGATGCACAGTTTCTACCCAAGTGCAAAAAAACACATTCAGGCTTAGCCGTCTCCTTTTCAAGTTATACCTAGTCATTATTTTGTAATGAGGCATAAGCCACAAGAATATATGGATTTTTTGGGGGACACAGAGATTCCAAATGGCAGAAATGTAAACTGGGCACACACCTCTGAAATTTGGTACAAAGAGCTAGTGGAGTAAATCCTTTTATTCTCCAAATGCCAACAAGAGAGTCAGTATCACTTGACAGAGATATACTCCTAGCAATCTGATCAATTTCAAACCATCTCTCCATCATCGGAGGGGTGAAATTCCTTTTAAAATAAAGCATCACATCTTCCCCATTCCAGACATCATTACACATGATGTAAATATCCCAATATTGGACAGCCAAAGTACCTCCCAAAACCGAATTTTCTTACCATCCCTAACGGACCAACTAAAACCGAATTTCATTGACTTAAGTACCGACATGACACATTTGCAGAACCTCGAGCAACCAACTGTGCTAATAGTAAAGATGTTGGGTCTATTGGTCCTGTACTTGTGATCAATGATGGATTTCCAAGGCCTGTTATCATCAGAGATATATCTCTTGATCCAAGATCCTAACAAGCAGAGATTAATGTCTCTCGGGTTCTGGACGCCCAACCCCCAAACTCCTTTTTCATACAAACTAAGCCCCAAACGCCCAAGAAATGAACTTTTATGTGACCTTCAAAGTCATCCGGGAGCCATCTGGGAATTGATCATGTCCAAAGCCCATTTGGGGATCCTGAAAAAGGATATAAGGTATATAGCAATACTAGCTAAGCAGGACTTCATGAGCACCACTCTCCTGCATAAGACAAGAGTTTACCTCTCCAACCAGCATTTCTACTTAAATTTTTATCTATCTAAGGTTGGATATCAAATGCACTCTTAACCCCGAGAAGCTGCTCTGTGATGCAGCAATTGATCATTTAGAAAACATTAGATTAAAATTTAGCTAGAGGGAGAAAACATTGTATCAAATGCACTCTTGATCCCCTGTGTGATGCAAAGAACCAGTGGGCTAAGCTAAAAAAAATAGAACAGTAGAGGGAAAAGAACATATGCCAAATTCTCTTAAAGAATTCATACACAAGACAAAACAGAAGAAAGAGTGTTCAGGGAAATGAGACCCTGACTTCTTTCTCGAGAGCACACTGGTTGGTTGTTTGTCAGCAAATTTTCATCGATGAAAGCTGCAAATGCGGTTCCATGACAGTGAAAAAAGACTGAGCCCGCAAACCAGACCATTGACTTGTATAGGAACAGGGATCAGAGGTTAATTCGCCAAATGCCCATCAGAACTAAAAGAGCATAGGTGAAACATTTTGGATAGACGTCGTGGGAACAAAAAGGGACTTGTTCAGGTTGTCAGAAAGAACATTCAGATATTAGAGGGCTCCGTTTCTCAACAGAGAGGCATTACGGCGATTCATGAAGTACGCCCTATTTCTATCACAAAAAAAAACCCCTATATTTTTGAATGAAAAACAATCATGCATGCTTTTATCAGATGAGATGGTACAATCAGTTAATCATTTCAAAAATGTTAAATTAAAATTGGGCTAGACGTAGGAAACATTATATCAAATGCGTCTTGATCCCTTCTGTGATGCAGCAGAGAATCAGTGAGCAGCTAAGCTCAAAAATATAACAGTAACAGAAAACGAAAATAACATATGCCAAACTGTATCGAAAGACTTCATACACAAGACAAAACAGAAACAGTGTGTTCAGGCAAATTAGACCTCGAATTCTTTCTCGAGAGTGCACCAGTTGGTTGTTTGTCAGCTAATTTTCGATGAAACTTCAGGTGTGGTTCCAGGCCAGCGAAGAAAGACTGAACCCACAACCAGACCGATGACTTGTATAAGAGCAGGCATCAAAGGTTAATTCTAGAATGGCCAGCAGAACTATAAGAACATGGGCCAAAATGTCTTTGAAAGATTTCGGACAGACGGCACAAACAGAACAAAACTGTGAGGTAAGCTAACAACTCAGCTTCAGATAATAACAGCATATCTGAAAACAAAACTTAACTGCTTTTTACTGGAAAACAAAACATATACCAGCGTGTGCGCAGCTTAGCACCAAACCGTTCTACACTAAGCAAGTACTTGACAGCAGTGTTCTACTGTTCTCACCAGAAATTGTATCCTATTCTACACTAAGCAAGTATTTGACAGCGGCGTTCTACTGTTCTCATCAGAAATTGTATCCTTCTTGGCATCACTATGAACAAAAGAAATTGAACCAAATAAGTGTGCAACTACCGCCCAGGTTTTGGTGGCATTGTTCTCCCCGGTGGTGCTCAGCAGATTGGCATCACTTCAGGCTTGCTGCCGGGGACGGAGCTTGCGCTGTTGCTCTCGCCCGGGTCTTGGAGTCCCTCTCAAGTTGGGATCCCTCCGCCCCAAGGGTGGGTAGGCTTGGTGGTCACTTGGGTGCGGGACCGCCTTCTCCGCGGCGGCGCGGTCCTCGGCCAGCGAAAGGTTGACGGAGGTGCCCGTCGCATCCCCGCGCCCATGGTCCTGCAGGAGCGCTTCCTTCTCGATCCTCGACGGCTCGTCGCCGGCCACGCGGTGGGCCGTGTCCTCCCGCGCCGCCTTCCCACTCCCGGCAACGGCAACCGACGAGGAGGCGGGGGAGGGCGGGGGAGCGGATTCCCCAGTCTCACGGCGGGCGTTCCCCATCTCAGCGACTGGCCCTGGATAACCCAGAACCCACAAGGAGCAATTAGAAAACCAAGAATCTTGAAACCGCAAGATAAAGCAGCAGCAGCAAATTCCTCACCGGCGCGTGCGCAGGCCGCAATGTCCGCCGCGCCGTCCCTGGCCGCGTGGTTCTCCGGATCCGAATCCACGCCCTCCGCGTGGTGCTCAGCAACTGAAGGCGGGTGCTTGACCACAGGGCCTGAACCCAACAACGGCAATTGGAGCATCAAGAACCAAGATACAGCAAGAATCAAGAAACTGCAAGAAACGGTCGCGACTTCCTTACCGGCGCGTGCCGATGCTGCTAGGTTCGCCGCTCGCTCACCAGCCGCGGCGGAAAGGTTAGCCTCCATTGCCTGCTCGAAGAGTGGCGCCTCCCAGATAAGCCGCGTCTTAGCCCAGGCCACCGAGGCTGATGCCCAATCGAGTGCAGAAGCAGCAAAAGGTAACGAATCACCAGCGCACGCAGGATAGCTGCAGGCAGCGACCGCCCACTTCACGCTTGCGCGCGCCCAGTGGTGAGCGACGACAGCCCAGTAGCACGACGCCGCGTGATTCCCGGGAACAAGTCCCTGGCCGGGAATCCACGAGGATCGCAGGACCCAGGCGCGTGCAGCAACGCCCCAAGGTATCGCGGCCGAAGCCCAGCGCGCGCGGACCTGGCATAGCCTCGGGGTCTTCTTCACCGCTGCCTCCCAGAGAGTTGCGGCGTCACCCCACGCGAGCGCGGCCTTCGCCCACTCTTGGGCGGCGCGCTGCTCCGCCATGAGCGTCGGCTTCAAGGCTTCGTACCTCAACATCCCGACCCGTCGCCTCACCGGAGAAATTCTTCCGAACTCTGAACTTTGTTGCTGATTTCTGAATTCTTTGGGACAGGGGTGGAGGGGATGGGGAATTGGGGACGGACTGGACCGGACTATATAGCACCCCCAGCAGCCTTCTTTCCACGTACCCTTTGATGGGCCTTCTTTTCATGGGCCATCGGTTGTTTTTTTGAGATTACCATTGGTTTTCTGACTTTCTAATTAACGGCACACTTCTAAAATATGACCTTCGATGAGTTAATAGGGATTTTCGCTCTCAGATCCAATCCTTACCTTATTTAAAGATATGAAAATAGTTTCTATGAGTTCCAAAATATATGAAAAAATCCGGCCAGGACCACGAGTAGCAGCCTCACTGTCGGTAGCGTCCTAGCCATATCGCCCCTCCGCCAATTCAAGCCGCCACCGCCATGCCTCCTGCAGCCTCGAGGCCGCGTGGAAGCCGCACCTGGCCTTTAGATCCGGCACGACCACGGCCTCCCTTTCGTCGAGCGCCCGATGAAGAGGCACCGAGGACGAAGCGGACCGGCGGCGATGGGAACCTTGCCGGTGGTGGCCGATCTAGATAAGGACACAATCAATCTAGAGGTCTTGAAGGAGAGAGGAGACGAGGGGAGAGGGAGAGGAGGATGGTTGGCTAGCGAGGTTTGCGTCGTTGTGGGCGGCGAGGCTGGGTTGGAATGGCTGGTGTGGAGGATGGAAGGGGTGGTGGCGTCGGAGTGGATGCAAGCTCGACATCGCTCCTAGAACTGGGAGGCAGACCATGACAGCGGGTGGGGGTGCAATCATGGCGGGCGGTGGTTGGCGACAGCTGGGGGTGGAGGAGGTCGTCGAGGCGGTGGCGCCACAAGTGCATGTGAGGAAGAAGATGGGCGAGAGAGAAGATAAATGAGAGAGAGGGTGCGGTGGGGCTGGTCCGCTGTGTGTCAGGTGGATCTAGCGAGAGTAAAGGAAATGGAAAAATAATGTGGGGTGGCTGGTCAGTGCTGGTGAACAACTTCATGAGTGTCCAGCGGTATCAAGTTTATCGCTGGCGAACACGCACGGCTGTTTGCCAGCGGTAGTTTCACGCACCAAGGTATAACATACCTCACCATGTGCAACATAGCACTAACGGACCAATTTTTCGCTATCGAACCAAAAAAATGTCCGCCAATAGTAGTATAGCTGGCAAATAAAAAAAGTTTTCGCCAGCGATAGCGTGGCGGCTATAGCCATTTCTCCTTACTAGTAAATCCTAAAAGACTAGATGCTTAGACTCTTTGTTTTCTTTTGGCTGCTTTTTGTCTCCACCTTGTGTGATCTGTGATTGTAATAAGCTGGATGTTTACTTCTTAATATTTATCTTATAATAAATATGGTTGTGTGCATCATTTTAATACAGATTCAAGGAAGCTCATTTCTATCTATAAAAAAAGAGTAACAGTCCCACCATATTTTCTTGGATTGTGAGTATCCATAGCCATGTGGAGTGGAACACGATTTTACTAAAAGTTTGGCTGATTTGAGTTCAATTCCCAAAGACTTGCATGTTGGTGTGTGTTGTTGAGTTAAGTCTCTCAATATGCTAGGGTAGTATCTTATCAATCCATGATAATCGCGCAACACTCGCATATTAGGCACAGTGGACACTGTTGACCTCAGGACGAAATTATAACACAAAATGAACCTCCGGCAAAACTATTTCACGACTGTAACCCTTTCAGTTATCAGGCGCTAGCTGATTTCCAAGTTTATTAGGAACTGAGCTCTTACATAGACAAACGAATTTACCTAGTGCAATTATTCACAGCGGTTGATCTGGTTTGCTTGCTCGCGGGTTCGAACCCTTCGTTTGCACAATTTATTCCTTCTTTTTCTTTTGTTTTCCTCTACCTCCAAGTTTTCACCACCGCCGTCGGCGGGCCATCCGTGCCCCAGCCGTCCTTGCCCCAGGCAGCCGCCTCCCGTCCATGCCCCGGGCCGTCGCCTCCTGTCCGCCACCGGCCGGACCGTCCGTGCCCCGGCCGCCGCCAGTCGGGCCCTGTTTCAGGCCGCCGCCGGCCGTCCTTGCTCCGGCAACCGCTGCCCGTCCATGCCCCGGCCTGCCGCCGGCCACCACCGCCCTGATCATGCCGCCGCAAAAAAAAGTAAAAAACAATGCATAACAGGGAGGGCTCGAACCCGCGACTTAGATATCCACACGCCATACTGTTACCAACTGAAGTAGGTCGATTCGTTTGTGTGCATAGGAGCTCCTGAGTTTGAATTCTCCATTGAGTTTATAAATTTGTTCATACATAACTATTAATAAAATATTAAAATATCATAAAACATCTTTGGCTCCTGAGCTCCAGTGCCCCCTCTTGATTAAAAATAACCATATTTATATGTTGTAAAAAAAAATCAAACATGTTGCCAATGATATATCCCACAAACGTGTAAAATCTGGATTTGAAATACTTTGTATTCTGAGTTACACAAAAATGAAAAATGTTGTATATTTTTGGAGATTTGAAAGTATGCAATTTGAAATTCATACTTTTGTTATTTTGTTGTCGATCCGAATATAAAGTATTTTAAATCAATATTTTTCACGTTTGTGGGATATATCAATGGAAACATGCATGCATTTTTTTAGATTTTTTTTAAAGCTTATCGTCTTGACATTTTTTCGAAATAGGAAAAAACCAGCCTCCGCAATATTGTCTTGACATGACGTTAAAAAGAATGTCACTTGCTTTGTCCCATTATATACAACGTTTGGGGTCTTTATCTAAAAAACACAACGTTTGGGATACTATCTTGTCATCCATGGATCAGAAAAGAAATTCTTGGAGCAGAAAATCGATCTATATCTTTGTCAAGGAAGGCGTAATCCAAATAGAGTTCTGCCAATCCAGCATCCAAACTGCAGTTTGTTCATGTTGTGCTTCTACGAACATGTCCGTGGTACTGGTGGGCACGTGGAAGCGCCAAACGGGAGCCATCCCCTGTTCGAATCCGTCGCAGGTCATCCAGTAGACGCAGTCAGGCTTCAACCATTGCGGCGACGCCGCCGTGGGCATCACGGACACCGTCTGCGCGCCGTTGGCGATGAGCAGAGCGCGGCCATTCAGGTTGGACACGACGCTCCACGGCTCCCCCGCCGTGTACCTCTGAACAATCACACGTTTCTCTTGCCTTTCCGTTACTATCACCATGTGCATCTGCGAGTCGCCGTTGTCATCGGAGAACACGGCGGCGTGCCTGCGATGCGCGACAGTGAGCTCGCGGAAGGAGTCGCGCCATCTCACCAGGGGTACCAGCGTGGGGACGCGAGCGCTCATGTCGAGGACCCAAACCCACCCGAGCGGCGTCACCACGTAGTACACGCCGGATCGTTGGCAGTAGGCGACGTCGAAGTGGTCGTCCTCACCATGGTGGAAAAAGGCTGGCATGCGCCATTCCCAACGGTCCCACCCGTCCCTGATGAATGTCAAGGCCAGCCCCTTTCCCAGCCGGGCGGAGCGGTGCAAGACCGCGGCGCTGTGAGCGTAGCTGCTCCCACGCGCTCCCGGCGGTTTGACCGTGAACGCCACCTTGTGGATGATGTGCTGTAGTCGGAGAGGTCCGTCGTCGGAGTAGTCTGGAGCTATGGACACATACGAGGGATCCATCAGGCCGCGAACTTGAAGGCTCCGGGCCTCCGTGTTGCGCGGGAGTGGCGGCAACCTCGCCGCGACCTGGAACGTCACGGCGTTCACTAGCCCGATGGCATAAATAGAGTCGGTGATGGCGAGCCACCCGCCGCTGGAGCCGACGCAGCGCCGCCCCGAGTGGGCGTAGACGACGTGGAGCTGGGGCGCATGGGGGTTGTAGGAGGTGCCGCCGCACGAGTCGACGAGGGGACGCAGAGGGAAGGCGAGCCCAGGTAGTGCGGTTGGGAGGAGGACCAGCGGGGACGGGATGGAGGTCAAGCGGCCGGCAGGGAGCGCTGCCCTCCACGACCGGCACACGGCGCGGAAGCAGATGCGGGTTAACACGTCGAGGCGGTCGCCGATGCACCTGGCCAGATCGCAAGGAAGCCCGGAGCCCCACGAATCGGCGTCGCTGCTCGTCTTCTCCATCAGATGACGGCCGGGCTAGCACGTCTGTAAGTTTTTTGTTTGTTTGTTTCCACGTCTGTGTACGTTTCACTTCGGTCTCTAGATCTCCAGAGTCCAGAATATATATGAGGGTGTAACGACCGGACATCGTCACGGAATCGGAATAGAATAGGCCTCCGAAGCGGGAACTAGATTCCGATTCTGGTAGAGACAGGGGCAAAGACGTGAAGGCATGCTTGTGATTCAAGAGAGAGTTTTGTTCACGGCCATTCCAGGATTTTGAGCTTTGCTTCGCAACGAGAGAGAGGCGAATCGTAGATGTGCGAAGGAAGCTCTGAGTTCAGAGTCGCCGTCTTTAGACTGTTACTTAGTTCCTGGTTTCCTGAATTATGTTGTAAGTTCAGAGCTTATTTCGTCCGAGGAATAAAATCAGCTGACGTTAATCCCAAAAATATAGCCAACTACGTGATATCGATAACTAAATGTTGACGTCTGCTCGCATTCTCAGTGTGCGCTAGACCAAAAGCCATGCCATCCCGAACGAAAAAACTGATTTTTTTTTTAATTAAAAAAACTGAATTCTTATTTATAAAGCGGGCTGAAATCATGTTTTGAGAAAAAAATGCCTCATGTCCCATGAATACGAGTACCTACACCACGGTGTTACTCAAGTTGGGTTACAAAGCACGTTCAAGTTAAGGTCATTGTAACTAATATAATAGCATTATCAAGAGCGTCAACTGGGGTACCTCTTGTCCCAGGACATGGAACAAGCCCATGTCAAAATGACAAGACAAACAATCAAAATGAACAATCTCAACACCCTTTTTTACTGACTATTGGTATAGTTTTTTATTGTGAGGTGCATCACTGAAGGTTCACCATAGTAAATTTCCACCATGAATGATGCATGGCTTAGATTAGCGGCCCAGACGTCTCTCTAGCCATTTATACAAACTCTTCAAACTTACTAAGTTTCCGCATTTATTTGGCACCATGATAAGCATCCATAAACAAAAGTACATGATATCAACTAAATATAATTAAGAGCACGTTGAAAGCTTGCCATGTGACAGCACATATGAGCTAACTCCCAACCAAGACTCTTGTCAAGCTCAAAACTTCATAATTTTAACCACAATGGTTCATGTTTATTAAGTGCAAAAAAAGTAAAGTGTGCATCAAGTTCGTGAGGACTTTTTAACCAACTTTTCCCATAACAATCAATAACATAAGCATTTTAATTCAGAAATATAGATAATACAAAATAACATGATAAACATACTCGGAATAGCATAAAGCTAATAGGTAGATATGGTGGACTCACTTGAAAAACTTTGGTTGAAGGTGTTGGAAAATAAGTTTTTACTTGTTGAAATTTTTGGGCTAGCAAGAGGGAGAAAATTGACCGTCTAAATGCATGCATAAGTGTCCATAGAACTAACCAATCCATGTTAAACAAAGTAAAGTAACATCCAGCATCAAAACATGAATAAAAAATAGCTCTTGCTAAAACACTTGCAAATTAATACTCATTAAAAAGCACATGAATCATGCAATTATATGTATCTTTTTGAATCAACTCAAACATCCCTTTTCCAATCTTTTTAATAGCATCCAACTTAATTCAACCCAAATTTCCAGTAGCTCTCTCATATATAAAGGATAGTGGTGGTCTCAAGACAAATAAAAATCAAACCGAAATAAAAAAACAAATAAAAGACGCTTCAAGTTTATGCGATAAATTGCATTGATCGAAAAACAGAAGTTAGACGTGTGCAAACCGAGAGTGTGTTGGTCCAGTGGGGTTGTCTTCACATCCCCAAGCTTATGATCTTCACCATCCTTGGATAGCTCTTGGTGCATCTTCTCTAATCCCTGTGAAAAAACTGCAAAACACTGTTTCTCTCATTTCTTTTCTGTGGGGTGACATTAGTAGTGATAGACAAATGAATTGCTTGCTGCATAAAATTCTTAAACAAAAATTCATATGAATGTCCAGAAAGTGTATAATGTTGTATGCCTACTTATAAACTCAATTGGATAAAAAAGATTCAAGTTAAAAGTTCAAAGAATGCATCAAACAAAATGGGACAGAATTTGTCCAGAAAAACAGCAGCAGCAAAACGCATTTTTCTACCCTACTTAAATATGTCCAAAAAATCTGAAAACATTCATGCTTATAGAGGATGAAAAATTGCAACTACAGTTCAAATATTAGCTCATTCGGAGTTACATAATAGGAATGAAAAATCATACCGTGCACAGATTCGTACTGGAATAAAATCTCCGAATGCAAAAAGCAACCTTTTCAAGCCAAAATGGGTAAAACTTGGTACTTTATTAAAAATTCCAGAAACAAAACTAAAAAACTAAGTCTCTTGTTACAGCAAGAGGACACAAAGAAAATCAAAAATAAAAACTACCGGGTTGCCTCCCGTAAAGCGCTTTCTTTATAGCCATATAGCTAGACTTCTTACTTGATATTTATTGAGGACGAAGCTCATGAGGGAGCTTGAAATTTGATGTGTCCCTCTTCCTTGGGAAGTGTTTGATACGTGCATTTTATATCATCATTTATGCAACCTTTAGTAGCATATTAGAATGTTATTTGCACTGTTATATCATTGTTTTTACATGTTTTAGATGATTTAGGGGAATTTCATACAAAGTCCCTATTTTTGGTATTTAATTTCTGGGAGGCAGAAAACTCCCTTTTCTTGTTTTTATTGTTTCAGGAGTTTCAGGAACCCAAATAATAAAAGGAAAAATACCACGGAGGGTTTTCATCGGAAGGAAGGCAATGGAAAGAAGACCGAAGAGAGGAGAGCCACGAGGGCCAAAAGAGGGGGCCCACGCGGCCCATGTACCTGGCCGCGTGGGGCCCACCAAAAGTGGCCTCGTGCACCTCCTCGGCTGGGGCTTTTTAGCAACGCCTTCGTCTCGCCCGAAAACGTACGCCCTAATTTTCCCTAGTCCATCCGAGGTCGCGGCGGCGGCGAAACTCCTGATTCCCTCTGGGGGGGGATCAGATCCTGCTGCTCCAGAGCTCTGGAGAGGGGGGAAATCATCGTCATCGTCATCACCTCTCCTCCTTGGCGTGGGAGGAGGCCTCTACATCATCATCCCCATCAAGACCAGCACCATCTCCATCATCATCACCGTGATCCACTCCGTTCCCCTCATAGTTTGAGAGTTGCTATACCCTAGATACTTGTCTTGTGCTACTATTCATATTTGTGATTGAGTACTTGTCATTATTTGTGGGTGAAGTTACATTTTCAGATTGTGTTGTACCACTAATTCCACTGAATATCATCATGTTTGCACGTTGTGAGTAGTTCCCGTATGTTCCTGAGGGCATAGGATGAATTGGCAATGATTTATAGATAACATGTGTTGGTATTTTGTCAAGAGTTTATCTTTTATGTGATTCTATGATGGTGTTGTGCGAACGTCGACTGCACAACACTTCACCTATATGGGCTGATAGGAGAACACCGTAGTATAATGAATTGAGGAAGACTTAGGAGGACAAGTAAACCTGAGACCGAGTGATGAAGTTATATTATGAGGGTATTAGTATCGGGGACTTTAGAGTGTAATGCTATGGTGGGACTTTATGTCTTAATAATTCTTGTGCAGTCATTTACTTGGCCACATGATCCATCATAAGGGGTTGTAGTCTATTTACTTAGCTATACCGAATTATGGCTCCGTCCAAAGAAGATTGAAACTTGACAAGATATTCAACGTGTTGTTTAATAAATCTCTATGCCTAGTGATATCCATGCCGCCCTCGGGAACGTTTTCCACATATAAGTTACACATCACTCGAGCTTGTCCTCTTGCCACATAAGAGGATTGGGATTTCTCTCTCTGAGAGCTTTCACTTGCTACTATTTATTTTCTGCATTGCAACTATACAACCAAAAATACCAAAAACACTTGCATCTTTTATTGTTTTATTTATCAATTTCACTAACCAATACCTTCAGCTCCTCGTGGGTTCCGCAACCTTTTCTAATCGAAAGGTACTACAATTGATCTCCTGCACTTGGGAGTCATCAAGATACTTTTCTGGCGCCGTTGCCGGGGAGCGTTGCGCTATTGGTAAGAAGTTTGGTAAGGAAACTTGAAAGCTGAATTTTATTTGCTGTTTTATCTCATTGATACTATGGCATTTATGAATCGTATCTCGCTGCACCTTGCTCTATATGAGAGTGCTTATGCTGCTGGTCCTAAAGTGATTGAAACTACTGTGCCTGAGATACCTAAAGTGGGATTTAAAATTCCCATTGGTCATGTTAAAAGAGTTATGAAAGATCCATTTGCAGGGGATGGAACTAAGTCTGCACGTGAACACGTGGAGAGAATTGAAGACATATGTGGCTTATTTAGACTTCCTGGTATTTCTGAAGATCGGGTAAAAAGGAAGTTATTATATTTGTGTTTATCTGGTAATGCTCGTGATTGGTACAGGTCTTTGGATGAAGAAGTCAAGAATGAATGGAGTATCTTGAGTAAGGTTTTCTTTCTTAAATATTTTACTCCTAAAGAAGATTATGATAACCACTGCTATATATTTAATTTCTGGCCACATCTGGGAGAGAGTATTACTCAAGCTTGGGGGAGGTTAAAGGAACTCCTTCGCAAGAATCCTTGTCATGATCTTACGAGGAAACTTATATTGATAAACTTTTATGTGAGGCTACCTATGAAGCACAAGGAAATTCTGGATAATTCATCTGGTGGAAGTTTTACTAATAATACTGAAGAAGAAGCATGGAATTTATTGGAGACTATTTCAGAAAACACTAGTCATTGGGATCTTGATAAAGGTAATGAGCCCTATTTTGATTATGAATATTCATGTGTAGAGAACTTCTCTACTTCTATTTTGTTCAAAAATCTGAGTGATACTTTTGGTCTTGATCCTTATGTTACAATTGAGATAGCTAAAGGCTTTGCTAAACATATGTGTGTTCATTTCAAGCATCCATTAATGACTCTCCATAATATTGACCAAAATTATTCATTTCAACACTAGAATTCATTTTGGTAAAGTATTTATGTGTTTTTTTTATTTTTTATGCAAAACTGAAAATAAAATGATACTAAACAATGCAAACCAAAATAACAAATGCAACACAAAATGCAAAACTGAAAATAAAATATGCAAACCGAAATATAAATATGATATGCAAGACAATAACAAAACAAAATAAAATGCTTTGAAGGTAAAGATGGATAAGATGATGCTCACGTAGTTGCAACCTCCCCAAGCTTAGGTGTTTGCACAAGTCGGTGATGAAGTTGACTTTGTTGTGAGATACTCCTCTACTAGTCCTTAGGCAACGAAACCAGAAAGTGTGGTGCGTGGCTTGAAACTAGTTGGATAAATCTTTACAGCATTGATTCCCCGTCAACGGCGCCAGAAAACGTCTTGATGGCCTTTGACGTAGTTACCTGCGTCAAAAGAATATGGTTCGTTGAGACTCCAAGTGCAGAGTGTATAGTATAGGGAAGACAGTTTTCCCCACGAGGGGTTACTCGAGGGTTTAATATCGAACTCTTGGGGAATCGGTAGTGAAAGATTTATCTTCTTATCCTTCTCTTGAAAACCAATAAAACAAAGTAAATTGTTTTGTGCCCTCAACCTCACCTAGTGGTTGTCAAGCACAAGGTGTGAGAATGATATGAAAATATAAGAAATGCAAAACAGTAAATAAATATGCAATAATGATAAATAAATATGCAAGGATGGTGGAAACAATGATGGATGATATTTTTGGGTTTTGTATTGTGAATGCAAGATATAAAAGTGTTTTTGTATTTTCGGACTTTTAAATGGTAGAAAATGGATAAAATTTGTTGGAAAGGTGTTTCTTATGATTAAAAATGGACCGGGGTTCATGGTTTCACAAATGCACTCTCTCTTTAATAAAGTGGTAGATAATGGAACACTAGAATTGACATATTAGATTGCAACATAAAGGTTTTATGACAAGTTACTAATTATATGGGCATCACGTCCTAACATAGAGATCTTTTGTTCTTTAATCTCTCTTATACTCCACCAAGATGTAAACTAAATCTTAGCACCTCGGTAATTAAGATAAATCAGAGTATAGCATTAAGTTCTATGACATGAAGTTAAAATAAGAACTTGCTAGATCTACTCATGGAGTAGTGGCAATGGTCACACGCACATCTCCGGTAGCAAGGTATTTTTGTTTATCCCTAGTGAGGCAAGAAAGTAAGGTAAAATACCCAAGTGGATCGCGGAACTTCTCTCACTTGCACCGCACTAGCCACCCCCCGTTACTCCATCTAATACATACGTTCTCTCTCACACGCTCTCATACACATGCTTGATCAAAACAAGTAAACAAGAACGGGTACATAATATGCATCTACTTTCATAACTGAAACAAAACTATTGCAATCTCAAACATATATTAACTCATAAAAAGATCCACCACAAAGGTATTACATAGATGACCGTAAGCATGTTCAGCAGCTCATACGGTACTAATTAGTGAAGCTCAAAGAGAGGAGAGATACATAAGTTACTTTCACAAACCCATAGTCCAGGGATGGACTACTCCCTCTTCATTACGGAGACGGTGGAGAAGTCGTTGGAGAAGATGGAGACCACGCCGGCAGCGCCCCGCCGGAGTTTTCCCCCTCCAATCTGCAACTCCAGGTCTCTTCCGAAAGCCGTCGGGGGACTATTTTTATAGTCGTTTTTAGGTCAACACGGAGGCTCGGGAAAAAAGATCGACGACATCGGAGGCTCGAGGCCCGAGATGGTGGGCCCCACGCGGCCAAGGAATATGGCCGCGTGGGCCCACCTATCTTGGCCCTTGGGTCTCCGTTTCTTCGCTTCCTTCGCTCCTACCATTCGTTCCTTCCAAAAACTGATGGTCGTAAATTTCCAGGTCATTTGGACGTCGTTTGGGTCCCTGAAACATCAAAATATAGAAAATAGGGTTTTCTGCCAGTGCAGGGTTAATTCCAGAAAAATAGGGAAACTGTGAAATATTCCCAAAATCAATATAAAACAATGATATAACCCTTATATGATGCAAATATGATTGAAATATAAGTAATACAATGCAAAGTTCATGTACGCATTTTACCTGCATCAGCAGCAAGATAGCAATCCATCGCAGAAACATCTCTCCAAAGCCCAATTTGCGGAGCACCTCCATCAAAAACGCCCAGGAGACATAATCGAAAGCGCGAGAGACATCCAATTTCAGTAACACACCTGGGGATCGTCTCGAATTCAACTTCCTCGCCACCTGACGCACGAGCAGGAAGTTGTCGTGGAGGTTCCTGCCCTTGACAAAGGCAGATTGATTCGCGCTCACCAGTTCTCCCAACCGCGGTCGGATCCTATTAGCGAGCAGCTTAGCGAACAGCTTGGAGATGCTGTGCAGAAGGCTGATTGGCCTGTAATCGCCCACCCCCGCCGCATCCTGCTTCTTCGGTATCAGCGTGATCACTTCCTTGTTCAGTTTCGCGAAGCCCCTACGGTCGCCTACCGGCAGTTTCAGAAACACCGCCATCACATCCCGTTTGATAAAAGGCCAGGCACGCTGAAAAAAGAGCCCAACAAACCATCTGGCCCCGGCGCTCTGTCCAGCGGCAGCTCCTTGATGATGCTCCAAACCTCCTCTTCTGTTACAAGCCTCTCAAGATCCTGTAGATCCTCGTGTGGAAGGCCGAGGTTTTCCAGGTCGATCGTGTGTTCCCTCGTTTGAATTGCTCCAATTTGGTTCTGATAAACCTCATGAAAGGCCTCCTCCTTCCTTTTCTGGTCCGTGATTACTTCCCCATTGACCGTGAGCGCCGGGATGTAGTTCTGCGTCCTTCGTCCATTTGCCACGGCATGGAATAGCTTCGTGTTGGCATCGCCGTCTCTAAGCCAGTTCATCCGTGAGCGCTGCCTCGCCATGGTCCTCTCGAGGGACGACAATGCAAGCACCGCGTGTTTCAGCATATTCCGCAGCCAGAAATCCCCGGGCGACTGCAATCTATGATCCTGCGCCGCCTCCAGCCGTTGAATTACAGAGTTCACCACCGCTATCTGAATCTTCACATTACGCACTGTTTTCTGACCCCATCTCTGCAAGTGTTTCACCGCATTGCGCAACAGCGAGTTAAGCCTAAGAAACGGGTCCACTATCAACGGATCGCACCACCACCCCTCATTGACAGCATCGTCAAAACCAGGCAGCTTGGCCCAAACAACCTCGAACTTGAACCGTTTCTTCGGCCTAAACGCCGCGTTCAGAGTCAAATGCAGAGGTATGTGATCAGACACATTGGAGGAAAGATCCTGCAGCACGGTGTCTGGATTCTGAATCTCCCAGTCAACCGAAGCCAGGGCGCGATCCATTCTTGTCATCGTAGGGCTCTGCCTCCCATTCGTCCACGTGTATAGACGTCCATGAAGGTACAACTCCTTCAGCACATGTGTGTTCACGAACTCTCTGAATCTACTCATCAGCCTTCTGTTGAGGTTTGGGTTGTTCTTTTCAACAGCGTTCATGATCATGTTAAAATCACCGAAGATGAGCCACAGCCTAGGACAGAGCATCCTTCTCTCCGCGAGCTCCTCCAGAAACTTCACCTTCTTAGCTTCCCCTTGCGGCCCATATACAACTGTAAGCCACCAACGGTTTCCATCTTTGGCGTGCACTTCGCCAGTAATGGCGAAAGAATTGGTGGCTATGTTAGTGATATGAATCACAGACGAATCCCAAGCGAGGAGGATTCCGCCCCTAGTCCCCTCCGCCGGCAAGAACGAGAAGCCATCAAATGCCGGCCCGAGACATTGCATTACAAGGAAGCGGTCGACTACCGCCATTTTCGTCTTCTGGAGACAAACTATGTTTGCTCGCACCATGTTTAAGAACGCTCTGACCGCATCCCTCTTCGCTTGTTCATTCAGGCCACGGGTGTTCCACCCAACTAATTATGGGTTAATAGTCATTAGCCACACAACAAGAATCTCCTAACCCAAGCGACAGTTAACAAACGTTGATCGCCTGCGCGCTCGTCTCCCCCGTGAACTATGCCGGCACCGTCTGTCCGTAGATCGCCGCTATCACTCGCAAGTGCTGGTCTCGGAGCGATGAATCGAAGAGCAGCTGCAGCTCAGCTACATGCTCATCATTCACCGTGAGATCCGCCAGCACAATCCCCAGGGCTTTCAGCAGCGCCGAGTTAGCGGCCGATGCTTTCTTGGGCCCTTTGCCAGCCAGCGGCGGCGTTGGAGGCACCCCTGCACTTCTTGTCACCCTTCGTGGCGTGAATGGCTCCGTGACACCATTCAGCGCTTGCGCAGTCTCGATTTCTTTGAGAATTGGAGGAGCTAGCATCTTCAGAAGCTTGGCACAGAACGTCTTGATGCGGCCAGCTGCAGCTTCCTCCTTGGAAGAGGAACCTGCAACAATCATGCCTATCTCTGCCGCTGGAATTGCTATATTCTCCGCACATCTGATTGGCACATCGACAAGCCCATCAATACCTCCCAGCCCAACTGGCCCCTTGTCAGCTTCCTCCATAACATGGGCCTCCATTGGCTGCGTTTCTTCTTGGGCCGGCCTCTTGCCCTCAACGGCGTCCACGTCAGACGAGAGAGAGACTTGGAAGTATTCCTCCCTCTCAGGCCCGTTGACCCAGTCGTAGCACTAGCGCCACACCCCGGGGAGACCGAGCCCAAGCCCTCCACCTCGGGATCCGCTGATACCCGTAGATGTGATAGCCTTCAGGTAGCTACCTGCGTGAAAAAGTAAACGGGGTTAGGTTGAGACTCCAAGTGCAGAGTGTGTAGTAAGTGGAAGACGTGTTTTCCCCACGAGGGTGACTCGAGGGTTTAATATCGAACTCTCGGGGAATCAGTAGTGAAAGATTTATCTTCCTATCCTTCTTTTGGTTACCTACAAAACTAAGTTAATTGTTTTGGTCCTCAACCTCACATGTGGTTGTCAAGCACAAGGTGTAAGAATGATATCAAGATAATCTGTGATGCAAACAAGAAATAAATATGCAAGGATGATGATAACAAAGATAAATCATATTTTTGGGTTTTTAATTGTGTATGCAAGATGTAAAAGTGTTTTTGTATTTTCGGATTTAATAATGGAAGAAAATGTAAAAGTGGTAAAAGTTGTTGGAAAGGTGTTTCTTATGATTAAAAATGGACCGGGGTTCATGGTTTCACAAATGCACTCTCTCTTTAATAAAGTGGTAGACAATGGAACACTAGAGTTGACATATGAGATTGCAACACAAAAGTTTAGTGACAAGTTACTAATTATATGGGCATCACGTCCTAACATAGAGACCTTTTGTTTATTAGTCTCACTTATACTCCACCAAGATGCAAACTAAATCATAACACCTCAGTAATTAAGATAACCCAGAGTATAGCTTTAAGTATCATGACATGAAGTTAAAATAAGAACATGCTAGATCTATTCATGGAGTAGTGGCAATGGTCACACCCACATCTCCGATAACATGGTATTTTTGTTTATCCCTAGTGAGGCAACAAAGTAAGGTAAAGATACCCAAGTGGATCGCGGAACTATCTCTCACGTTCACTGCACTAGCCACCCCCCGTTACTCCAACTAATGCACACATTACCCCACACACGCTCTTATAAACATGCTTGATCATAACAAGTGAATAAGAACGGGGTACATAATATGCATCTATATTCATAACTGAAACAAAACATTTGTAATCTCAAACATATATTAACTCATAAAAAGATCCACTACATAGGTATTACATAGATGACCGTAATCATGTTCAGCAGCTCATACGGTGCTAATTAGTGAAGCTCAAAGAGAGGAGAGATACATAAGTTACTTCCACAAACCCATAGTCCAGAGGTGCACTACTCCCTCTTCATCATGGAGACGGTGGAGAAGCCGATGGAGAAGATGGAGACCACGCCGGCAGCGCCTTGCCGGAGTTTTTCCCCTCCAATCTGCAGCTCCAGGTCTCTGTTTCGGTGTTTCTGTGTTTCCGCGGCGCTCCTTTCCGAAGGGCGTCGGGGACTATTTTTATAGTCGGTTTTAGGTCAAAACCTAGTCGGTGGAGAAAAGATCGACGGCAACGGAGCGTCGAGGCCCAAGTTGAGGGGTCCCACGCGGCCAGGTACATGGGCCGCGTGGGCCCACCTCTTTTGGCCCTCGGGTCTCCGCCTGTTCGCTTCCTTCGCCCCCAAGTCTTCTTCCTTCCAAATATTAACGCTCGTAAATTTGCAGGTCATTTGGACGTCGTTTGGGTCCCTGAAACATTAAAATAAAGAAATATGGTTTTCTGCCTGCGCAGGGTTAATTCCATAAAAATAGGAAATAAATATAACATTTCCAAAAATCATTATAAAACATTGATATAACCCTTATATGATGCAAATATGATTGAAATACAAGTAATATAGTGAAAAGTTCATATATGCATTTTACATGCATCATCCGCAGCCTCCACTTCCTTGGCAGCGGCCGTAGTCTTCGTCGGGGTCAAAGGCACAGCCTCCCCAGACGTGGCCACCTTTGGTTGGTCCATGCCCACCAGCGACAGACGAATCTGTCCGTTGGCGGTTAGCAATGTACCAGGTGTCCCCCTCTGAGAGGTCGCCCCTGTCACCGACCCCATTTGATTCCGACCATCCATCGCTAGCGGCATGCGCCCACCATCCAGATTGGGATCCCCACCCGATTGTGGTCTTGTCTCTTCTACACCACTGGCCCTGGCCTTCTAATTCCTGATTGCGGGCTCTGGAAAAGCCGGCATGTCCACTCTTGTCTTGGGGCGAAAAGCAGCTTCACCCGTTTGAACTCGTCCTCTCCCTGGCGCATCTGGCCCCACCCTGGCAGCGACGGAGGCGTTCACTGGCCCGGTAATTGGCGGCAACTGCCAGCTCGCCGCCGGCGGACCGTCGGCAGCCACCTGAGCAGCACCTCGGCGGCGCCATACTTCGCTTCCAGCATCCCTCGACAGAGAGCCAGTCATATTTGCATCATATAAGGGTTATCTCACTGTTTTATAATGATTTTGGGAATATTTGGTATGTTTCCTATTTTTATGGAATTAACCCTGCACAGTCAGAAAACATCTTTTTTAGTGTGTTGGACTTTCCGGGAGCTTCGGGACTCCCAAAAGGGCAAGGTCAGAGAGCACGGTTCAGAATTTTCGAGACGAACGCAATGGGTTGAAAATGAAGACCAGAAGCCCAACCAGCTGGGAAACAGAGGCCCCCACGCGGCCCCTGTACCTGGCCGCGTGGGACCACCTCTTTTGGGCCTCGAGGCTCCGCTGCCATCGATCTTTGCTCCACCGACCTAGTCCTGACCTAAAAACGCCTATAAAAAAGGTCCCCCGACGTTCTCTGGAAGAAGCGCCGCCGAAACACAGAAACACCGAAACAGAGACCTGGAGCTGCAGATTGGAGAGGGGAAAACTCCGGCGGGGCGCTGCCGGGGTGGTCTCCATCTTCTCCAACGACTTCTCCACCGTCTCCATGATGAAGGGGGAGTAGTCCACCCCCTGGACTTGGGTTTGTGGTGGAAACTTATGTATCTCTCCTCTCTTTGAGCTTCACTAATTAGTACCGTATGAGCTGCTGAACATGATTACGGTCATCTATGTAATTCCTATGGTGGATATTGTGGTATGAGATGATTTACTATGCATTTACCGTTGTGTTGGAACTTTTATGACTTGTCATACTTTGGAGATATTCTATGATGCATGTGATGGTTTGATTTATTCATAATGCCTTATTTATCCTTGTCATGAGGTGATTGACACCACCAAGTGTAGATAGATGAGAGAGATGTGGTCACACACACGAAATATAAATCATTGCACTAGTGTTTAGAATATTGTCCATTAAGGAGTATGATGTATGTGGGTATAGGATGGCTGATGTGACACGACATATGTATTGAGTGACATGAATACAGCCCAACATCCTTTATCTGGGGGTAAAAAGGAAGAGTATGATGTGGGAGTGACAGCAACCACGCTAGCCTTACGAGGGTGACCTAGCAACACAAATGAGTATTTCTTTCAACTATGTGTTTTAGGACATATAGCCGTCATAAAAGCTACCATTAAAACATGACAATTGTGTGTACTTTATCTATAACATGATAATCACCGTAGATGAGAGAGAGAGGATTAAGTGAACCCATGAACCCATGTCCATTGTTCCTATAAGAGAAAACCTTTGTCTTGTCCTCTTGCATTGAAGAGGATTGGGACACTTTTACATTCTTGTTTTGTTACATTAAACTTCCATCCATTAAATCAACCACTTGTTCCTTAAACTTGTTTAGTGCATAATCAACTAAAACTTGTGACACTTTAGTTGTAGGGAATAGATAACTTTTCCTTCTTGCTCCTGCGGATCGATACCTTACTTCCACATTGAGAGGTGCTACAGTGATCCCCTGCTCTTGGGGGTTATCAAGTACTTTTCTGGCGCCGTTGCCGGGGAGCGTAGCGCTTAAGTTTCTATTCTTGTGTGCACTAGACTTTAGATTTATTTTATCTTTTTATATCTTGCAATCATCTAAGCTTGGGGAGGTTCCTTTAAACTTGTTTGGTTGTGAGTTTCTCATTAGTTTTACTTTATTTATATATCAAAAACCCATAAAAATTAGAAAATGGAAACAACAAAAAAATTAGAGAGCTTTATGAAATTTATCTTGAGTTAGGACATGATGTGTTTGAGCAGAAAATTAAAAAATCTATGGAAAATTATTTGCATGATGGTAGCAATGTTATTACTATAAATTCTTTGCACACTATTGCTAATGCTATGGAAAAGTCTAAGCTTGGGGAAGCTAGTTTTATAAAATGATCCTTGTAGTTCCCCAGCTTTGGAGGAGAAAATTTGCTTTGATAATACTTTGTCTCCTATATGTGATAATTCTAATGATGCTTGTGATATTCTAAATCCACCTACTGAAAGTATTCCTTTTGAAATACCTATGGAAATTGTTGAAATGGTTATGGATGAACGTTATGCAGGGGATGGAACAATCCGTCCAAGTGATCACTTGCTGAAACTTAAAGAACTTTGTGAGTTGTTTAAGGTTGTAGGTTTATCAAGAGAAAATGCCATGAAGAAATTGTTTCCATTGTCACTTAAGGACAAAGCAAAGGAGTGGTATGAGCTACTGGATGATCCTCGTCATTTGGAGTGGAAGGAGCTTGAATCTCTCTTTTACTCTAAATTTTATCCTCCTTATGAAGTGTATTTAGATAGGAGTTACATTTTTAATTTTTGTCCTCGTGATGGAGAAAGCATTGCTCAAGCTTGGGGAAGGCTGAAAACATTATTACTCAAATGTCCTAACCATGAGCTTCCTAAGAAAATAATTGTTACTAATTTTTATGCAAGGCTTTCAGGTCATTACAAGGATATATAGATGCATGTTCAGGAGGTTCTTTCACAAGTAAGAAGGTTGAAGCTAATTGGGATCTTCTTGAAACAATTCAACGCAATACTGAAGATTGGGATAACGACAAAGGTAAAGAATCAGGTATAAACTATGAGTATGATTGCATTAAGTCTTTCGCTGAAACTGCTAGTTTTCATGAGCTTAGTGCTAAATTTGGTCTTGATTCTCAAATTATGTTGATTGTTGTAAAACCTTTGCTCTCATATTAATGTTCCTAAAGAAAATTGGGACATGTATCACGAACCTTTTAAAGACACTTGCATGGAAAATGAAATTGTTATTAATGATTGCAATAAACATGCTCAAACTTCTGAAAATACTATTTCTTATAAGCATGTTAATTTTTGTGGAGCACTTAGACCTTGTGAAAAGAATCAAATCGAAGAAGAATATTGTATCCATCATAGGAATGAAAAAACTAGAATGTGGAGCAAGGCTCTATATGATCTTGGTGAAAAAGTTTGTGCCATATCCTTTTTTTGTGAACTTTGCTATAAAGAGGGGCATTTCGAATTCAATGCTCAGGTCTAATAAGGATATTGCGGGAGACTTTTGTGATAACATGATCACTCCTAATCAACATGATGAACTTACATTATTTTTGGGGTGAAGAGTTATCAAGAAAAACTTCTTCGTTAGATATGAGTGCTTTTGATATGAATAGCGTGTTACATGGATGTTATCTCTATTGTGTTAATAATTGCCATGCCAACACTTACATACAAAATATTATAAAAGATGGAACTACTTTACCAAAATATGAAAGGACTAATGTTTGTTTTACTCTTATTAATGAAAAAGAGGAAACGGTATCTTCCCCTAAGCATGTTGCTCCTATTATAGTTGTTGCTGATGAGTCTGATTCGATGATGATCCTATGCCTGTTACTTATAGTAGTGATCATGATTGGGAAAAGCATAGTACTTTTGATATTGAAAATCTCTTTGGTACTAATTCTGAAAATGATGATGCTAATAATTACAATCATCCTCATGAAACTTGTCATAGTTATGGGGATTACCCAAAACCATCCCTTTAATATACAACTTGTCTATCATGTTCGAGTTCTTTACATGATCCTACTCCATTGCTATTAATAAGAAGAACTTTGCTTATGTGGAAAATATTGATACTTTTATGCATATGGATCATGGTAAGAATGTTTCATGTGATGGTTATATTGTGATTTTATCAATGATGCTACTGAAAGTTTTTATGAGAGAGGGAGACATGACTTCATATACCACAATAATATTAAGTCTCCTCTCTTTTGTTGAAAATTTGAAGTTGCACTTGCTTTGCCTTCCTATGCTAGTCACTTTGTGCTTTATTGATTTATTTTCTTACAAGATCCCAATGCATAGGAAGTGGGTTAGACTTAAATGTGTTTCATATTTTTCTCTTGATCTCGATGTGAGCATCATTAAAACTATCAAGCCTAGCTATATGGCTATAAAGAAAGCGCTTTGCGGGAGGCAACCCGGTTATTTTTATGTGTGATTTTCTTTGTGTCCTCTTGCTGTAACAAGAGACTTTGTTTTTAGTTTAGTTTCTGGAATTTTTAATAAAGTGCCAAGTTTTACTCATTTTGGTTTGAAAAGTTGCTTATAGCGTTCGGAGATTTTATTCCTGCACGAATCTGTGCACGGTATGATTTTTAATTCTTATTCTGTAACTCCGAATGAGCTCATATTTGAACTGTAGTTGCAACTTTTCATCCTCTGTATGCATGAATTTTTCGGAATTTTTCGACAAAGTTTGTAGGGTAGAAAAATACGTTTTGCTGCTGCTGTTTTTCTGGACAGATTCTGTCCCATTTTGTTTGATGCATGTTTTGAACTTTTAACTTGAATCTTTTTGATCAATTGAGTTTATGAGTAGGCATACAACATTATATACTTTCTGGACATTCATATGATTTTTGTTTAAGGATTATATGCAGCAAGAAACTATTTGTTTATCACTACTAATGCACCCCACAGAAAAGAAATGGGAGAAACGGTGTTTTGAAGTTTTTTCACAGGGATTGGAGGAGATGCACCAAGAGCTATCCAAGGATGGTGAAGACCATAAGCTTGGGGATGTGAAGACAACCCCACTGGACCTACACACTCTCGGTTTGCACACGTCTAACTTCTGTTTTTCGATCGAAACACTTTATCGCATAAACTTGGAGCGTCTTTTTGTTTGTTTGGTTTGATTTTTTTTTTGTGAGACCACCACATATCATTTATATATGAAAGAGCTACTGGAAATATGGGTTGAAATATGTTGGATGCTATTATAAGATTGGGAAAAGGGATGTTTAGTTGATTTTAAAGATACATATAGTTGCATGATTCATGAGCTTGTTAATGAGTAATAATTTGCAAATGCTTTATCAAGAGCTATCACTTATTCATGTTTTGATGCTGAAGTTATTTTACTTTGTTTAACATGGATTAGTTAGTTCTATGGACACTCATGCATGCATTTAGATGGTCAACTTTCTCCCTCTTGCTAGCCCAAAAATTCCAACAAGTAAAAACTTGTTTCCAACACCTTCAACCAAAGTTATTCCAGTGAGTCCACCATATCTACCTATTAGCTTTATGCTATTCCGAGTATGTTTATCATGTATTTGTGTTATCTATACCTCTGAATGAAAATGTTTATGTTATTGATTGTATGGGAAAAGTTGGTTATATAGCTCTCACGAACTTGATGCACACTTTACTTTTATTGCATAAATAAAACATGACCCATTGTGATTAAGATTATGATGTTAGTGGCTTGATAAATGTCCGAGGTTGGGAGTTAGCCCATATGTGCTGTCACATGCAAGCTTTCAACATGCTCCTTCATCATTTAGTTGATATCATGTACTTTTGTTATGGATGCCTATCATGGTGAAATGAGGTGGAAATGAAGTAGTTTAAATGAGTTTGTATAAATGGTTAGAGAGACGCCTGGGCCGCTAATCTAAGCCATGCATCATTCATGGTGGAAATTTACTTACATGCTATGGTGAACCGTCTGTGATACACCTTATAATAAAAAGCTATTCCAATGGTAAATAAAAAGGGTGTTGAGGTTGTTCATTTGTTTGTTTGTCTTGTCATTTTGATATGGGCTTGTTCCATATCCTGGGACAAGAGGTACCCCAGTTGACGCTCTATGATACTATTATTACTTACAATGATATATAACTTGAACTTGCTTTGTTTCCAAGTTGAGTAACTCATGGTGTAGGTACTTGTATTCAAGGGGCATGAGACATCCAACCTTTACTTTGTCAAGCACACTACTCATATTTGCTTTCACATTAAACTTTAATCATTCAAGATGCTATGATAGGGGTAATGAGAGCTTGACACCAAGGATTCCACATTGCAATCATTAACTTAAGTAGAAAGTTTGGAAGTTAGATGAAACTTATGCATGCTTTACCTCTACTCATATATATATATATCTTTCCAAAGTGTCCACCTTTTATATTCAGATTTTCATCTACACTCTATGACCAATGTAGGATGTTCTTATTTATCATTATGCATACATGTGGTCCATATTACTTTCTTTCATGTTACACTTTGTGAACATCATTGAACATCCTTGCTTGAATACTTGATATCACTTCATAAACTATCTTGCATATTGCTACTCCTTTTAAGAATGAATCATTTGACTCTATGTAGCAATTGTAATCATCTTTGATATCCATTGATAGTATTAAATGCAAAGTCCATGTTAGTTTTATCACCTTCATACTCGAGGACGAGTATTGGTTAAGCTTGGGGATGTTGATGCATGTAAAATGCATACATGAACTTTGCATTATTTTACTTATATTCAGTCATATTTGCATCATATAAGGGTTATGTCACTGTTTTATAATGATTTTGGGAATATTTGGTATGTTTCCTATTTTTATGGAATTAACCCTGCACACTAAGAAAACATCTTTTTTAGTGTTTTGGACTTTCTGGGAGCTTCGGGACTCCAAAAGGGCAAGGTCAGATAGCACGGTTCAGAATTTTCGAGACGAACACAATGGGCTGAAAATGAAGACCAGAAGCCCAACCAGCTGGGAAATAGAGGGCCCCACGCGGCCCCTGTACCTGGCCGCATGGGACCACCACTTTTGGGCCTCGAGCTCCGCTGCCGTCGATCTTTGCTCCACCGACCTAGTTCTGACCTAAAAACGCCTATAAAAAAGGTCCCCCGACGTTCTCTGGAAGGAGCGCCGCCGAAACACAGAAACACCGAAACAGAGACCTGGAGCTGCAGATTGGAGGGGGAAACTCCGGCGGGGCGCTGCCGGGGTGGTCTCCATCTTCTCCAACGACTTCTCCACCGTCTCCATGATGAAGGGGGGTAGTCCACCCCCTGGAGTTGGGTTTGTGGTGGTAACTTATGTATCTCTCCTCTCTTTGAGCTTCACTAATTAGTACTGTATGAGCTGCTGAACATGATTACGGTCATCTATGTAATTCCTATGGTGGATATTTGGTATGAGATGATTTACTATGCATTTACCGTTGTGTTGAAACTTTTATGACTTGTCATACTTTGGAGATATTCTATGATGTATGTGATGGTTTGATTTATTCATAATGCCTTATTTATCCTTGCCATGAGGTGATTGACACCACCAAGTGTAGATAGATGAGAGAGATGTGGTCACACACACGAAATATAAATCATTGCACTAGTGTTTAGAATATTGTCCATTAAGGAGTATGATGTATGTGGGTATAGGATGGCCGATGTGACACGGCATATGTATTGAGTGACCCATGAATACAGCCCAACATCCTTTATCTGGGGTAAAAAGGAAGAGTATGATGCGGGAGTGACAGCAACCACGCTAGCCTTACGAGGGTGACCTAGCAACACAAATGAGTACTTCTTTCAATTATGTGTTTTAGGACATATAGCCGTCATAAAAGCTACCATTAAAACATGACAATTGTGTGTACTTTATCTATAACATGATAATCACCGTAGATGAGAGAGAGAGGATTAAGTGAACCCATGAACCCATGTCCATTGTTCCTATAAGAGTAAACCTTTGTCTTGTCCTCTTGCATTGAAGAGGATTGGGACACTTTTACATTCTTGTTTTGTTACATTAAACTTCCATCCATTAAATCAACCAACTTGTTCCTTAAACTTGTTTAGTGCATAATCAACTAAAACTTGTGACATTTTAGTTGTAGGGAATAGATAACTTTTCCTTCTTGCTCCTGCGGATCGATACCTTACTTCCACATTGAGAGGTGCTACAGTGATCCCCTGCTCTTGGGGTTATCACCGCCGCGACAATCTGGCATGCTGGCCGTCCACCCAGGGTTCCTCGTGGTCCAGAAGCCACCGTCGCCACCGCCGAAGCTTCCAGGCTCAGGCAGACCACTCTGGTCGCTCGCCGGCGAGCTCGGGCCGAACCCCGGATCCTCCAAGACATGGTATTCCTCCACTATGGACAGATGAATCAGCACACAATAGCAGAGAAGCCCACGCTCGCGATCCCGTCCGACTGGTCGCGGAACCGCTATTGGGTTGCGGGTAAAACTTTAAAAATTATCCGTTACCTTGCCGCCAAGATCTATTCTATGAAGATATGCTGCACCCCATAATGCGATGATCAAGATACTTACAAACACCGCTGCGGAAGATCTTGTGTTTGTCGAAGTAGATGTCGGTGAAGCCTGATGAAGAATCTCACGTCCACGCCGGGAGGTGAGATTGTTGTCGTACGTCGACGTAGTCGTTGATGAAGTTGTTCCGTCATCAAGGAACTTCTAGCGAAGGTCCCGCTCTAACGGTATCCACACATACACCGTGTCAACCCACCCAGTGCGTTCACCGCCTAGCTACTAGCACGTGGTGAAGAGAGACAGCCTTGCGGCGTAGTTTAGGTGGTAGATATAATCAACTAGATTAGATATATATGAGAAGATTAGAGACGTCTAATTCTCAACACATGAGATCTACAAGAGAGAGAGAGAGAGAACTTGCACGGAGGCAAACTTGTGTGTTTAACCCTAGGGGGTTGGGGTTGCTTCTAAAGGAGGCCAAGGGGTGGAGGTACTTGGGGAAGGGGGAAAACCCTTCCCCCTTGGTGCGCCGGCCCTAGAGGAGGGGGAGTCCTCCTCTAGGCCAACTCGGTTTGGGAGTTGGAGGAGGACTCCTCCTTTCCCAAACAACCTCCACCTAAAAGGAAAGGGGGAGGAGTCCTTCCCCACCCCAACTCGGATTGGGTGGAGGAGTTGGACTCCTCCCCCCAAACCGCCTCTCCCTAGTAGGAAGGGGGAGGAGTTCTTCCCCCACCCCAACTCGAATTGGAGGGGGGAACTCCCCCTCCCAACCGCCTCTAGCCACGTGGCCCACTAGGGTTTCGGCCATGGGGGGAGCTTCCCCCCCCCCCCCCCCCCCCACTTAGGCACCTTGGCTCACCATGACCTTGGTGGGCCTATTTAATATTCTCCAATATAATTAATTAAATTTAATTGTTTTGTCATAATTAATTCCTCCTTGAATATTCCTTTACAGAAAATTCCCGGAATTAATTCCTTATCATATAACTCATATTTATATGAACCGGGATACCTAGTATCCGTCGACAAAACTATCGGAACAATATTATCCATCTTTATAAGCACTCGGAATAAATCCGGTTGATGATAGAAACCATTCCTATCATCCTGGGACATTAGATGTCCGCCTTCTCTCTATCTTATAATTCACCGGAACAAGTCCCAGTGACATCGGAGCTACTCCGACACAATCTCATCACCACTAAAACTACAACTTTATTCTCTCAATAAAAGATTGACCTACAGCTTTAGTGTGTGACCCGAAAGGTTCAGCAAACACAAAGTATTATTCGGGAACTTACCGAACAATAACCAGCAGTGGGTCAGGCATTCGTACTGGCACTCTTGTGTCTGTGAGTGAATGACAGAACCTGTGTGTTACTCATTACGCTTAATCCCCTTACGCACACGATACCAATGATATCTCGAGATTGGGACAATGTGCTCTAGTGTGATCAAACCCTTCGATCATAACACATATAATTCTCGTACCAATATCATTCTCTTTTCTCATACCGTATATATTTTCCCGTGATTAATCACGTTGTGTCTGGCCAGACGATTGGGTGACAACATAAATACTGAGATGGCCTAGAGGATGTATCTCTCCATCGCCTGGAGGAGTACGTGCTATTCTTGAACAATCTCTGTTCCAATACATTATTCTAGTTCATACCCAAAAGCCACCTATCATGGTCCCATGTTACTGCAAGACGGTTGGTGACAATCAAAGCTCGAGTGTCGAATAAGCGGTCACAAGATATTCTCATAGCATAGGAATATAGCTAACGATAACTAAATATATGATCATTGCTATCTTCATCGTTGACAATTTGTCTCATAGCAAGATCATACGGTGGGTCGGTTCAGTACTATTATCATTCCGATAATATACTCCTATAGTTGTATGACTTATACAAAGTCCATTATCAGGAAAACATGATCATCTAACAACAAGATAGGCTAGTCTTAGAGACAAGACCAGGAACTCTTTTACCGTTCATATCTCTACACGTGTATTGGAGGTTTTCCTCTTGTATACGTTGTATTTGCTATACAAGTACCCAATACAGTTATAGCATAAAGATATAAACATTAATAATAAACATGGAGATAAATAATAAACATAATTATTATTGTCTCTAGGGCATATCTCCAACAGTCTCCCACTTGCACTAGAAACAATAATGATTCTAGTCAGCATGATGACATGACACCAAATGGAACTAAGGTGCCACTCACGCTTTTGCATGCGCTTCTGAAACTGTGTCCTTAACTTTGGTCTAACCAAAGTACAAAAACTTGTTTAACTCCTCACATGCCAAACTTGACTATGTAAGTCGGATATATAGGCTTTCCGGTTCCGTAGTAGTATTAACAATATCCGATGTGTCGTTCTGTACTAGTGTAGGAATTGAATATAGGCTTTCCGGTTCCGTAGTAGTATTAACAATATCCGTTTGATATTATCATACCATCTTTTGAAACCTCACCCGAGTCAATGACTCATCCAATAACTTGCTTATCATGACGTCTCACATCAATGATGCAACTATCCTTGATAGATGAACTATCTTTGTTATAGAATCCACACATATTATACAAGTGATTTGATAAAATCAAAACACCAAGTATTTATCAATTGAAATTGCAATTATCAGATTAAATCGATTTCATAATTCCACTACAAATACATATATGAGTAACTTCTCAATATATACTATTTGAATCTTTACAAAATCTACTTTGTTGTTTTCTTTTGTAATTTTACCATCAAGTTCTTTTACCAAACCTTCAGGATTAATTACAATCTTAATTAACTGCTCTTATGAGAAACTCCCTTTTAAGAATTTCTCATTAGCGCGGTGGCCAAACTTTAAAATTCAGCACTTTGGAAACTTTCCGGCTTTATGTACTATATATAGCAATGAGATAAGCAAAATCACATTAAATATGATTTGATCTTATTCCTCTCTATTCGCTCACCATTGACTACGAAGGTCAAGGTATCTCGCAAATATCACGCTATGAATTCTTGATGAAATTTCTTTGACTCAAGACACAATTCGAATTACGTTTCAGAATTGTACTTTAGCACATTCATACTCATGTTTATTAAATTTTATCTTTTAGACAAAACTTTAATAAGACACTTTCCGACCTTTTATTTAAACTCTTTAAATCACGAGATTTATATATTTATTACTATGGCCTAGCCTTATTCAATAAATATAATATCAGCTCCCACTGTCTTTTAAGTCCCTTCGATTTATATAATGAAAATAATAGAATTCTTACTTCATTAAAACGACTCTCTACAAACACTCATAATATAATTATCTAGGTTATATTCATAATCCAAATGAATTATACTTAGCAATAATTTTGCTACTTTAGTCCAATAACAGCTTTAAGCAATTGATATGATAAGTCTTGCAACTTCTCACTATCAGTTATTCGTCCTTGATAAAACAATTTTAATCAAGAGTAGCTTTATGAATATTAGATATTCATATATGTCCTTTCTTTATGAAATATTCATGTCCGTGATTTCACATCACGTCCAAAATACTCTCAAGATTGAATCTTGGAGTTACATGAATTTTTCTTGAACTCCTTTATGACAAATACCGTCATTAATGAATGTGTGTTATTCTGTTTGTAATTGTTTTGCTTTTAACATGTTCCTGGACATTTAAATGATTTCAATCACCAAGTGATTTAACCATTAAATTCCTCACATGACTTTCCTTTAATACTTAATTCGAACCATGTATAACTTACATGTATTCCTGGACAAAGTAATGATATGGAAACATTTGCATGTTACCCTCTCATTCTTACACTTGCCCAAAGACTCTCAGTCTTAATTTAGTATTATGATTTCCACTCTCTCTTCATGAGAAGACACTTTTCTCCAATTCTAAAGTCAACAAGCATTTAGAATTATGTGTGGAAAACAACTGCCAAAATAATATTTTGGACTTTGCAAAACACATTTTCAATTCGAATTCAAACTTGAAATACACAATTGAAAAATTGGAACTTATTACCAAAATAACTCTAAGTTATAATTGATACAGATCCCAAGATACCAAACAAAATAATCTATCTACTTTAGTGGGTAATTTGGAATTATAATTTCACATCACATCAAACAAGACCTTGTAACATTTCCTTTTAATCTTTATCTTGCAAAAGATTTTATTACCATGATGATTTCGAGTTACCAAAATCTATCACAAGTAATTTTGACTAAGAATATTTCTTTCGTCAACAATGTTACAATATTCATTAAGTCCTTTTCTTTTAACTTTAATCAAATTCCTTTGATTCCTTCATTTTGATTCTCACATTCTCCCACTTAATTATATGAAATATTGAAAGTTCAATAATTTCATTAACTCTATTTCAGTAGTATGGAACTTCATATTAAGTCTTCAATATAATTGAATTAATGGGTAGATTCCACTCCTTTATGTAAATCTCTAAATCTACTAGTGCATAGCACTTTGCCAAATTCGAGTCTACCAAATGCCTATCATTTTGTGGATTTCGATTTTCATCAAATGCCTAGCACTTTGTGAATTTCGAATTTCTCCAAGTGTATGACACTTTGTGATTTTAGTTTTATCCATTTAATTTAGAGGTAACTTTAAGAGTCTCAAAGAGGACAAACGAAAAGTATAACTCAAAATTAAAGATTAAACTAACTTTAATTATTACTCAAAACTTTAAGTAATATCTTGATTCAAAACAATAAAGACTTAACAAATAAATAATTAATGACATATCACAATAAAGAAGATAAAACTTTGAATTCTCAAAATTGGAATTCCCACACATACTTTATAATTCGAACAATGACTTGTTCCAGAATCTAAAATATTCATTACATAATGATCAAACTGGAAATAACTCTTATTTAAAGTTCTAGTGTAAATCTTCTTCATTGACTAGGATTGAAGACATAGTGGTGATCATCACTTCTCGAGTGCTTTCTTTCCCCACTTCCTCCAATTCTTCCTGAATCTCTTGGCTCTTTTCCTTTTCATACTGCAATCATGCAACATGCAAAAAATTAGTATTAAATACCAAAATATATTCGAGTCGAGATTATGTCAATAATTTGTGTATAACTCTTATACCTTTTGTGGATTTTCCACTTGTCTTGCAAGATGGTTGTAGTCATCAAGTGATGCACATAGATATCCATCTCTGCTGATAAGAGCATGTCGAAGACTTCATTGACTGTCTTCTCAACTCCCATCAATTCATAGCACGCCACAAAGGCATAGTAGTATGATGGTAGTGATCTCAGAAGTGTGTCAACTGCTTGCTTTTCTGGAATTGGTTTCCCAATGTCCTTAGGCTTCCTGAGTATCTTGCAGAACTTTTCCTTGTGCTCCCTCATCGAGCCTTCGCTCGATAGTTTGCAAGATCTAAGTTCTCCATTGAGTTTGTCGTTGTATCAAGACATAACTGGTACATGAACCGAGCTTTCAAAACCTCCATAAGACGGAAGGGGCGATAGTGTGGATAACTTTCGCTAAGCTCAGGACACATCCTGTCAAGCATAACCATACTCACTTCATACTCATCTTTCTCCATAGGAGAATATTCTTCTTCTACTTCTGGAACAGGTGTATCTAGAATATGCTATAAATCGCGTCTCCTGAGATTTTTCTCTCAGGTCGTGAAGCCAATCCATAAAGATCACGCTTCCCACAGTTAACTATTCTAACAACTTATCTTCATGCACATATTCAACGGGATCCATCTTCTACAACAAAACAAGTTTATTCAGACTTCTAGTTTATTACTAATTTTAATGCACTACTTTGATTCAATCAAACATGAATCTAAGATATGCTCCCACTAAGTCCAATAATCCTCTTGATTGGCACTAAGTGATTCAGGACCCGATTGCCCTACGAAGCAAGCATGGATACATGTCATGTCCGTCGGCCAATTGATGCATGTAAAATGTATAGATGAACTTTGCACTATATTACTTATATTCCAATCATATTTGCATCATATAAGAGTTATATCAATGTTTTATAATGATTTTTTGGAATATTTCATGATTTTCCTATTTTTATGGAATTAACCCTGCGCAGGCAGAAAACCTTATTTTCCATATTTTAATGTTTCAGGGACCCAAACGACGTCCAAATGACCTGGAAATTTACGAGCATCAGTTTTGTAAGGAAGAAGACTTGGGAGCGAAGGAAGCAAACAAGCGGAGGCCCGAGGACCAAAAGAGGGTGGCCCACGCGACCAAGGAATCTGGCTGCGTGGGACCCACCATATGGAGCCTCGAGGCTCCGTTGCCGTCGATCTTTCCTCCACCGACTCCGTCTTGACCTAAAACCGACTATAAAAATAGTCCCCGACGCCCTTCAGAAAGGAGGGCCGCCGAAACACAGAAACATCGAAACAGAGACCTGGAGTTGTAGATTGGAGGGGGAAAACTCCGGCGGGGCGCTGCCGGTGTGGTCTCCATCTTCTCCAACGACTTCTCCACCGTCTCCATGATGAAGAGGGAGTAGTCCACCGCTGGACTATGGGTTTGTGGAAGTAACTTATGTATCTCTCATCTCTTTGAGCTTCACTAATTAGTACCGTATGAGCTACTGAACATGATTACGGTCATCTATGTAATACCTATGTGGTGGATCTTTTTATGAGCTAATATATGTTTGAGATTGCAATAGTTTTATTTCAGTTATGAATATAGATGCATATTACGTACCCCGTTCCTATTTACTTGTTTTGATCAAGCATGTTTATGAGAGCGTGTGTGGGGTGATGTGTGCATTAGTTGGAGTAACGGAGGGTGGCTAGTGCGGTGAACGTGAGAGATAGTTCCGCGATCCACTTGGGTATGTTTACCTTACTTTGTTGACTCACTAGGGATAAAGAAAAATACCATGTTACCGGAGATGTGGGTGTGACCATTGCCACTACTCCATGAATAGATCTAGCATGTTCTTATTTTAACTTCATGGCATGATACTTAAAGCTATACTCTGGGTTATCTTAATTACTGAGGTGTTATGATTTAGTTCGCATCTTGGTGGAGTATAAGTTAGACTAATAAACAAAAGTTCTCTATGTTAGGACGTGATGCCCATATAATTAGTAATTTGTCACTAAACTTTTGTGTTGCAATCTCATATGTCAACTCTAGTGTTCCATTGTCTACCACTTTATTAAAGAGAGAGTGCATTTGTGAAACCATGAACCCCGGTCCATTTTTAATCATAAGAAACACCTTTCCAACAACTTTTACCACTTTTCCATTTTCTGCCATTTAAAAATCCGAAAATACAAAAACACTTTTACATCTTGCATACATCATATAAAACCCAAAAATATCATATATCATTGTTTCCACCATCCTTGCATATTTATTTACCACCATTGCATATTTATTTCTTGTTTCCATTGCATATTATCTTGATATCATTCTCACACCTTGTGCTTGAAAACCACTAGGTGAGGTTGAGGACCAAAACATTTACTGTCTTTTGTAGGTTACCAAAAGAAGGATAGTAAGATAAATCTTTCACTACTGATTTCCCGAGAGTTCGATATTAAACCCTCGAGTCACTCCTCGTGGGGAAAACACGTCTTCCACTTACTACACACTCTGCACTTGGAGTCTCAACCTAACCCGTTTACTTTTCACGCAGGTAACTACGTGAAGGCTATCACATCATCGGGTATCACCAACTGGTAAGCACTATGCTAATTTTAGTAGCTACAACTCTTGTTCGTCTTTCGATGGATGTGTTCAGAACTCATATCTGTGTATGTCTGGACTTCAAGACAACCAACCGACACTGGCTGCTGGAACTATTCGCGGGCGCCTCCCAAACCCTTGGCACACATTACTCATGGGTACATGTCGTACGGTGACAATCGCCTGGTTTTACGGTGCCACGGTTGGTAAGAACACGATCTCCTTGATTTTTATTTGAGGATTCACCCTAATAAATGACTATTGCGCAATCAAGGTGCAAACAACAAAGGATAAACATCACAGGAAATTAATAATAATTCATGTGCTTTGGTATAGCCTTTGTTATTCCTCCGAAGTTCTTGGCGCTCGTCCTTGAGGATCACCATCTTTATCGTTTCCGGATACGATAAAATCCCCGAAGGAAAATTACCGTATCCAAAAACTTGCCAAGTACATGTCACCAGCATCACCGCCGGCGCCTCCTCCGGAACTCGCGATGAACTCTTCTTCGCTTGATTGTCGATGACGAACACGGTCAATTGTTTGGCTCCCACCATCATGTTAAGACACAGTAATAAAAACAGCTATACCAAAACACATGCACACAATCCTGCAAAACCAAGTTAGACGTATCTAACGTTTGTTTGCATGTTTTACGTGGCTTTGTAGGCTCTACGGAGTTACCGTCACTCCCTACGTATTGAAGCACGTTTAGGCTAGTTGCTAGATTAACATTGCGGGGTGATTGAGATCCCAACATTACGAAAATGTTGCGAACCCCAATCTAAACGATCACATGTGCGCGTGACCCCCATGAGACGTCCAACCCTCAGGCCCAATCCATATGTACAACAACGTCCACAACTAGAAGTATAGACCCGAAGCTACCGAATCACTTCGTTGGCGCCAACAAGCATACTAGGAGCAGCCGAAAGGTCCGCGGATTGCCAAAAGTTCGTAAAGATCTTGCTAATGCTGCCACGGATTATGTTGTACAACTTTTTGGAAGCAACTAAAAAAAACTTAATGCAAGAACCATGCAATGCTCGCACCAACATGTCCTCTAGATCAAATCATACCAACACATAGATCGGCTCTGATACCACTATTGGTTGCGGGTAAAACTTTAAAATTATCCGTAACCTTGCCGCCAAGATCTATTCTATGAAGATATGCTGCACCCCATAATGTGATGATCAAGATACTTACAAACACCACTGCGGAAGATCTTGTGTTTGTCGAAGTAGATGTCGGTGAAGCCTGATGAAGAATCTCACGTCCATGCCGGGAGGTGAGATTGTTGCCGTGCGTCGACGTAGTCGTTGATGAAGTTGTTCCGTCGTCGAGGAACTGCTAGCGCAAGTCCCGCTCTAACGGTATCCACACATACACCGTGTCAACCCACCCAGTGCGTTCACCGCCTAGCTACTAGCACGTGGTGAGAGAGACAGCCTTGCGGCGTAGTTTAGGTGGCAGATCTAATCAACTAGATTAGATCTATATGAGAAGATTAGAGACTCTAATTCTCAACACATGAGATCTACAAGAGAGAGAAAGAACTTGCACGGAGGCAAACTTGTGTGTTTAACTCTAGGGGGTTGGGGTTCCTTATAAAGGAGGCCAAGGGGTGGAGGTACTTGGGGAAGGGGGCAAACCCTTCCCTCTTGGTGCGCCGGCCCTAGAGGAGGAGGAGTCCTCCTCTAGGCCAACTCGGTTTGGGAGTTGGAGGAGGACTCCTCCTTTCCCAAACAACCTCCACCTAAAAGGAAACGGGGGAGGAGTCCTTCCCCACCCCAACTCGGATTGGGTGGAGGAGTTGGACTCCTCCCCCCAAACCGCCTCTCCCTAGAAGGAAGGGGGAGGAGTTCTTCCCCACCCCAACTCGGATTGGAGGGGGGAACTCCCCCTCCCAACCACCTGTAGCCACCGCCGCCGCCGTCCCCCCATGGGCCACGTGGCCCACTAGGGTTTCGGCCATGGGGGGGAGCTTCCCCCCCACTTCGGCACCTTGGCTCACCATGACCTTGGTGGGCCTATTTAATATTCTCCAATATAATTAATTAAATAATTAATTGTTTTGTCATAATTAATTCCTCCTTAACCAGCTGTGGGTTAGGCATTCGTACTGGCACCCTTGTGTCTGTGAGTGAACGACAGAACCTGTGTGTTACTCATTACGCTTAATCCCCTTACGTACACGATACCAATGACACTAGTACAGAACGACACATCGGATACCCCTCTATGGAAACGGCAGGCGTTAGGCGACGGAGAATCGCGCTTTCCGCGCGGCCAGTGCGTACAAACCTGACCTGGGCCGTGGCTGGCCTGTCAACATTGGTAACAGAGAAAGTATTAACTCCGTTACCCATATTATTGGCAACGGTCTTAATTCTGGCTCCGTTTCCGATATGTGCCTCTATAGCAACGGAGACTTTTGTGTGTCCGTGTGCAATGTGGACACGTTCCATCTTCGTCGAATTTGATGCGAGCGGAGTAACTGCTATGGCGTAGTGGCGTAGTGACGCCGCGGCACCGCCCACTACTCCTTAAAAACCCACGATCTCCCTGCTATCTCAGTACGCCACTTCGCCGCAGCCATGGATACTCCTAGCAACTCCTCGGGCGTTCGCCGCAGCAGTTTCCCGCTTTCGCTGAATTGGAACCGCGTCGTCGTGCCGAAGGCCGTCGCGCAGAGGCACTGGCAATATAGGAGGCCAGTGCCCTGGTCAAATGTTAGCCTCCCCGCTGGCTGGCGCGTCAACCACAGGAGGGTGCCTATGCCGCCGGAAGAGGACGCGGGATCCTCGGCGCCGCGACCGCAGCCGCTCGCCGCGGCGGAGAGACGCTCGTCCGTGGTCGCCTGGATGGAACCGCATCATCGTCGGGCAGGCCGTCGCGGAGCGGCACTGGCAATATGGGAGGCCAGTGCCATGGTCAAAGGTTCGGCTACCCGGTGGCTGGCACCTCAACAGCGCGTCGGTGCCTATGCCGCCGGAAAGAGTTGAGCTGCTTCAGAGCCGCCGGCTCCTCCTCCCGCCGGAGCTGCGCGACGATCCTGCCTACAACGACGATGAGATGTGGGAGGGGCGCACGGGCGGCGATGACATCGTCGCGAGGAGCCGCGCGACGACACAGACGACTAAGCGGCTCTCCTCGCATACGAGCAGGAGAAGGCGAGGCCGAGGAGTAGTTATAGTTATTTATTTTATGTTCTTCAACTTCAATACTAGTAGAGATCAGTATAAGCCCAGTGTGGCATTGAAAAAATCAAAGGAAACGGTTGTTTATACCCTTCGTTTCCGATGTTCTACTTTGCTATAAATGCGCCCTTCACACAGCCCTAAACTCCATCGCTCTCACTCTCAGCCTCACTCTCAAAGTGTGGCGGCGCCTCCCACACCAGATCTTAGCTCCACCGTGGCGGCGCGCATCTCCCCTCCCTCCGACCGTGGCGGCGCGCATCTCCCTCCCTCCGACCGTGGCGGCGCGCATCTTCCTCTCCTCCGACCGTGGCGGCGCGCATCTCCCCCCCTCCGACCGTGGCGGCGCATCTTCTTCTCCTCCGACCGTGGCGGCGCGCATCTCCCTCTCTCCGACCGTATCGGCGTGCATCTTCCTCTCCTCCGACCGTGGCAGCGCGTACCCGTTCTTTGCTCCACCCGGGCAGATCTCGTCGCCTGATCTGTAGCTAGAGGGCGCATGGCGTGTCAATCCGAGGACGACGAGGACGACTACGTACTCCCCCGCCAGATCCAAAGGTAATACATCTATTTGTGACCGGCCGTCGTGCCGACGAACTAGGGTTGTTGTCATTGTTCTGCTTAGGTTTTCTTCCATAGGACACTCATGAACAGAACTAGAACTAGGGTTGTAATATCCGAGGACGACCACTGGTGGATCCACCTTGAGCCAGCCGGGTGCATAGGACACCGGGAGAAGGAATTTTTCTTTGTAAATTAGCAATTTTTCATCACATATGCACCCCTAAAAATTGTTTTAAATGTATTGTGGTAACATGTGTGCATCCTGGTTCAATATGTTCTAGTTCCGCCACTGAGGACGACTACGTAGTGTCGCTCGAAAAGAACATAACTAGCACAAATCGGTAGTGTATGAAACTCATGGCTGATTTATCTCCTTTGCAAAACAGATGTACATTTCGGTGACACTGTATAAAAAGCCGGGTCCTTAGCCAAGGTGCGCTTGTCGTCCGGCATAATTGTTGGTACACAACAACTATGCAATGGATTTGTAAGTTTGTTATTCTGTCTTATGCATCCTTTTGTGTTGTATGTCCTTTATGCTAGATGTATAGTGAGCTAACATGGAGTCATATATTCTCTCTTTGCATTTCAGTGACCACTTTACAAAAGAGGCACCTTCAGTACATCAGCACTCGCTTATTGCACTATGTGCAGAGCATGGTGCTGATCCGTTTAGCTCATTTAAATGAGCTAAATACAAGGTCGGGGACAAAGCGGCGAGTTGATTATATTTTGGCGACACCGTCCAAGAAGAAGATTGAATTCATGAACTCTAACAGCAAGTCATGAAGATAAATTAAGTTGGACATGACAAGGATAAGTTAGAGAGGCATGACATAGATAGATTTAGCTAGACATGTCAATGATAGATTTAGAGAGGCATGACAATGAAGATAAGTAATTGGTTGTCTTGTGATGCAATGTATCGGTGACATTTGTTATACCTTATGAATGAATGAATTTGTTAGCCTTTTTGTGCTTCTGCTGTGAAATTTTAAATGTCCAGTGCCAAATCTATTCCTGCTCTAGGCTTATGAAGAAACCTCAATGCAAACGAGCAGAAACAGAATCTCCGTTACTGATGTTCCGACACATCAGAAACGGAGGTTGTGCACAACCGTTGCCAAACCGACGCCTCATCAGCGACGGTTTTTCGCCTCCGTTACCGATGAGGGCCTTCACATCAATAACGGGGTCGGGGACACGGACCCTTTTTCCGTTTCCGATGGGGTTTTTGGCCCGTTTCCGATGTGTCGTTCTGTACTAGTGTGATATCTCGAGATTGAGACAATGTGCTCTAGTGTGATCAAACCCTTCGATCATAACACATATAATTCTCGTACCAATATCATTCTCTTTTCTCATACCGTATATATATTGTCCCGTGATTAATCACGCTGTGTCTGGCCAGACGATTGGGTGACAACATAAATACTGAGATGGCCTAGAGGATGTATCTCTCCATCGCCTGGAGGAGTAAGTGCTATTCTTGAACAATCTCTGTTCCAATACATTATTCTAGTTCATACCCAAAAGCCACCTATCATGGTCCCATGTTACTGCAAGACGGTTGGTGACAATCAAATCTCGAGTGTCGAATAAGCGGTCACAAGATATTCTCATAGCATAGGACTATAGCTAACGATAACTAAATAGATGATCATTGTTATCTTCATCGTGACGATTTGTCTCATAGCAAGATCATACGGTGGGTTGGTTCAGTACTATTATATTTCCGATAATATACTCCTATAGTTGTATGACTTATACAAAGTCCATGATCAGGTAAACATGATCATCTAACAACAAGATATGCTAGTCTTAGAGACAAGACTAGGAACTCTTTTACCGTTCATATCTCTACACGTGTATTGGAGGTTTTCCTCTTGTATACGTTGTATTTGCTATACAAGTACCCAATACAGTTATAGCATAAAGATATAAACATTAATAATAAACATGGAGATAAATAATAAACTTAATTATTATTGTCTCTAGGGCATATCTCCAACAACCGCATCCTCCATGACGAAGTTCTCAGGCTCCGGGACCCAGAGGTCGCGCTCCGGCGGCATGATACGTCTCCAACGTATCCATAATTTCTGATGTTCCATGCTTATATTATACCAATTGCTACATATTTTATTTACACTTTATATCATTTTTATGCATTTTCTGGGACTAACCTATTAACAAGATGCCACAGTGCCAGTTCCTGTTTTCTGCTGTTTTTGTATTCCAGAAAAGTTGTTCTGGAAATATTCTCGGAATTAGACGAAACAAAAGCGAACGGTCCTATTTTCCTGTCACGTACTGTAACAGCCCAAAGTTCGGAAACCTAAAAACCCGAGTAAAATTTTCGCTTTTGTGTTGCATTGCATCATGGCATCCAAGTTTAACTTGCTAAACAACAACACACTAACTTGGTTGGGCAACATTGGAAACAAAATGGCCAACTTGCTCCAACAAAACTTCCACACAATGATGGCACTCAAAGTTGCAAAACCAAATTTCTTGACACCTTAAAAATCGTCAAGGAAGTTCCAAGGGTTCCAATTACTATGTTACACTTGCTCTAAAATTATCAAAGGAGCAACATTATCAAGTTTAGCAAATGCCCTATTGCACACCTGTTTGAGTAAAGGTGGTTCAAACCACTGTATTATGCAGAACCAATTCTGGTGTAGCTTCTACTCAATATGGGGAGGCTCCCAAATTTTTCCCAGATTTTTCTGAAAGTATTTTGTGCCTAAAGAAAATACAGGGAAGTTGCTGTCCAAATTTAACTGAGAAAAGGACCTAATTGTATTTTTCCCGGAGGACCTGTCCGTGAGGAAAGAAAACCCCAGGAGGACCTATCTGTGATGGCAGCAAGTTTTCCAGGGGCTTTTTGTGAAATCTGCTTCTTCTCTCGCTGTAGCGACCCAGCTCGGTGCCGCCGCCGCACCAGCTCGTCGCCTGGCCTCCTTGCTCGCTGCTGCCCACGTGAGGAGAAGAGAAGCCACACGAGGCTGCCCTGCTCCTACCCTATCACCTGCCCCCCCCCCCCCGCTCGCTCTCGCTCTCCCTCTGTTCTTCCCGTGCCCAGCGAAGCCGACGCTGAGCTTGCCGTCGCCGACGCATCGCCGCCGCTGCGGGCTTCCCCGAGACAAGCCGAGGCCACCACAAGCACCGCCGTGCCACCCTCTACCTCTCCCCCCGAAGGACGCTTGCTGGGGCGCACCGAGACGGGTGAATCGCGACCTTCTTCCCCGCGGCCGACCGAGCTCCGCCGGACGAATTTCGTCGCCCCCACGCCAACTCCGGCCACCTCCGCCTCCACCGTGAGCACACACGTCCCCAGGGTGAGCACCGCATGCCGTAGCACCGTCCCCTTCCCTCCTCGTGCTCTGCCTCGCCGATTCCGTGCTCACCGTAGCCGCGCGCCGTTCGTCGCCGTTCGTCCCCGAAGGCCGGCCTCACAGCCAGCCCAGGCCGGGCGGGAGGCCGCTGGCGTCTGTTGGGTGGCCGGCCCACCAGCCGGCCCAAACCGGTGGAGAGGCCGGTGGCCTCTGCTAGCAGGCCGGCCTGCCAGCCGGCCCAGGCCGGGTGGGAGGCTGACCCGTTTATTTTTTTTAGTTGTTCTGTTTTGCTTTTTCCTCGCGGATTCTTTCGTCGACCCCCCCCCGCATGTCCCCCGCTCCCCTCTCTCGCCTTTGAGACATCGACTCCGATCCGTCGACTACTTCATCACTCCCCCTCGAATCCAAGTAATAAATTGTATTGCTGTTAAAAATAACTTAAGTAAAATCGTAAGTTTAAAAAGGAGGAAATTAATAAAATTAATAACTTTCTAACCGGACATCCGAAAAAGGTGTTCCTTATATCAAAATGCTCAGAAAAACATGAATCACCCAGAATCCTCATCATCATGCATATTTGTTCACAACTACAATAATGTACTTTTAGTAGCACTAGAATCACTAAGTTTAAATATGGGGTTTATTCCAATTAATGCCATAAACATAATGGGGACCCATTTAACTTGTTGATCCTGTTCAATGCCTTTAGGTTGCATTTAAAATGTCATATCATCATCCTTGTATGCATTGCACATTTGCCATGTGTTGATTGCTCTTCCGGTGTTTCTTTTTGTGCATCGGTAGATCAAGGAGGTGAAGTGCCACCCCCGCCTTGTGACGATCCGTACTACCAGCCATATCAACAAGGCAAGCGTAATCCCCCCTCTGAGCATGTCTTATCCTATTTTCCGCAAATATTTTCTCCACTATAATATTGCATGCGGTTCTAAATGTCTTTTGCTTGGATTAGAGTATCCTATAGATGCATTAAGATTCCTATGCCAATGCCTGTTTTCCCTTCCTATTACCATAGGTTTGCATTGTTGGCCTGATATAATTACTATGCTATGCAAATGCTTAGCCATGCTTAGTGAAATGCCTAGTTGTACTAGGGATGGTACATGCTGGAAACAGGTGTTGACTTGTGCAGTTGAGAATGATGGTGGAGAAATTGTGATGATGGATAATAAAATGCTTAAAGGTGGGGATGAGAGGCCACTGTGGTTGTGGTGTTTGTCTCGTTCTCGCCGCCTAGGTGCGAGTGCTATACCTCTTGAACCAAGACTGAGCGTGCAACCATGCGTGAGGCCTATGCATTTGCAGGAACCCTCATAGACTAAATAACTCGAGCGGGGCTAGCCAGGGTCCTCTAGTTCGGGCTTCCATTTGCGCGTGCGTGATTGGTGGGTGAACTGAGATGAGGATTGTGTGTTAGGAAAATAGTGGCCGGGACAGGGGGTTGGAGGAGTCACCAAACCTGTCCGTCCCACTGATGATCCTGGAAGTCCTTAACGAGGGAGAAGTCGACACCGCTCCCACCCAGCCGGCTTTCCAAGGAAGAGAGCTAATTGTACAGGTAATGGGCCGGACGGTACGCGTGGCGAAGGAGCTGGAGCCCCTCGGGACTCCGGGGACTTCCACTTTGTACACCCCTGCAGGGTAAATCTTTTCGAAAAGCCGTGTCCGCGGTTATGGACGACTTGGGAAGTGAAGGTAAGATCATAGAATAACTTTAACGGAATGATTAAAAACTGGGTACTAGAGGTACCACTCACAAATGCAAGGTGAGCTTCCTCGAGGGTGATTCGGGGAGGTGCCTTTGATGAACAGGTACAGTGGTTGATGATGATAAGGTGATCAAGAAAAGAGTTACTTCTTACCCTTTTGAAAACTCTGAATCGATGCCATGAGTTTGTGTTTTATAAATAAAATCAGCTTTATGCAAAACAGCCATAAAACCTTGAAAGCCAATCATCGAGCTATATTAGCTCTTAATCTTGCGAGTTCGTCGAACTCAACGTCGTTTGCTTATTTTCAGGAGAGGACTTCACCGACCTCGAAGGTGGGTTCTTTGTGGACGTCGACGAGTAGTCTGGGGTTCCCAGGTGGCAGCTTGGGACATCCCGGAACAGCTGGCGCTGGATGTTTATTTGCAGGCCTCTTAGGCCATAATTTGGTTCTTGTTGTTTAGAACAACACACTTCGCTTCCGCATGTTGTAATGTTGGGTCTGTGACCTCTGGTTGTCATTTGCTATCTTTCTCTATTATAAGAGTTGAACTATATGATTTTGTGTCGTAGAGTCTGTGATGTGCCAGTTGTTCCACAAGTCTTGATCTCTCTATTATGCTTTGATAGTGTGCTGCTGGTATCGGATAACCGGAGACACAGTATCACTGTATAGCAGTCAGGTCGGGGCGCCACAAGTTGGTATCAGAGCAGTACTGCCTGTAGGAAACCCTTCTACTGGTCGACGTTGAGTCTAGTGTTTGTGAAAATATTTTAACCTAAAAATGAGTTGTGAAAACCATCTTAGGATTCTTTTTACTCCTTATCTGGTTACCCTCTAATCTCGGAGCAATCTTACCTCGATTTGAGTTTAAAGGTTTTACTTCTCTGTTGATTCAAAATTATTAGGATCGTGGGTGGGTTCGACCTTTAGTGTTGTGTGTCCAGTTGCTCCCGCGCTACAATCCGAAGCTTCATGTGCCGAGAAACCATCTGGAGTACGACGAAAATTCCCATCAACTCAGTTGGTTAAGAACCCTTGTATTCCTATCCAGTTTAATCTCTTAATCCGTTCTTTTGGTTTTAACCCAAGGACTTGAACAGAAGGTCCCGGATTGTGCTAACTAGAGTGTGTTAAGTTGTGATTACTTAACTCTCGCTAGTAGCACATGATGCTGATCTTCAACCCAAGTCTTTCCGTGGTCTGTGTGGTAAATAGTTGAACCTTAAATTACCGCACCTCAGCTGGTTATGTAACTTCATTCTCCTTAGCCTAGGTTCTATCTTGGAAACATCGGGGTTACAGCCAGGATTCTCTAGCGAGTCTCCCAACTATTGTTCTGACTTCTGCATCTCTCCTTTTTGGGCATGGTTATCACAATTGAGTAATAACCGGTGCATCTTCAACATCTTAGGATTTCTCCAGAGCATGTTCTTACTCTAATCTGCTTTCCTGACCTTTGTCTGTCTGTTGACAGTAAAGTTCGTGCGTTGGTATGTTCCGATGCAAGACTTTTCCTGATCCGTTAAGACTTTCTCTTCGTCTTGGTAGGAGAAACAAACTCCAGTACCTTGTCCACTTCCGGGCTAGGTCAAAGTTTTGTAATCCACAGAATAAGAGGTTTATTAGTCTCTGTTTCTGCTCCACCTTAGAGTGTCACACTCTTTGATATCGGTTGTCGAAGTATCATGATCCTCTTGATGAAGTGATGCTCTTACACCTTGTTACTCTCCGTCTCCGAGTGACTTGTTACTCGGGAATGATAATGTGAGCAATGATGTGGCTATCGGATATTCTCAGCAGTTCTTACTGCGTTGCAATCCAAAGACCTTCTTTATCCTCCTTAGCATGATTGGTTATCCGATCAATAAGCTGAGTTTGACTGTGTTGCCAAGTTCGTTCTCTCCGGTGCCTTCCCTCGGTCAAAGAGCTAGGTTCATGCCGAAGCTCCCAAAACCATCTCCTTGTGCACTGAACGGCATGATCCTCTCTCGAACTCAAGATCCACTGCCATGTCGTGATATCCTGTAGATGGATCGTGATATCCTGTTGTTCCTTCCAGAAGTATCGCCAGGTTGTCGCCTGTCCAAGCTCAACATCACGGACAACTCTTTTCTCCAAGAAAAATTGAGCTTATGAGTAAGCTGGTTCTCTGAACAACTCCCTTCTCCAAGAAAATCGTGCTGGATGTCCTGAATTATTCGGTGAGCTTAAACAACTTGGAGAGTTAAAGACCAAAAGCTCTATCTGATATAGTTCCTTCTAATGGATGTCTAGCTTCCTGTGTCGAAGCAAGGTGGTATCTCCTTTGTGGATATGCTATCCTACAAATTTTTGATTTGATTGGGCTATCGTCAAATCAAACTCAGACTAACACATTCAGTAGGTTAAACTCAGATTAGAAAGATGTTGCTGACCAATACTAATGCCTCGTTCTGGTGAAATATGAGTCTACCGTCTTGGAGTATCTGGATAAGTTTGTTGTTGAGCCCATCAACTACCTTCTTATTTCCTCCTGTTGAGGAGATTTATATTGGATATGGGCGTAGCATTGGAAACTGTTAGAACTAACCTTGTGTCGTCACAAGGCAATGTTCTGGAGTTAGAAGTGACTTTTCCTGGTTCACGTGCAATTGCTGAAAGATGTCATCATGGATCTGAGTGAATTGTCTGGTTTCCTCGAAATCATCTCAACTCGATCGTGCATGTGTAGAATATCCTCGGAATGGTATGTTGTTACCTCCTTTCCTTGAGAATTTCATCTATGCATCCAAGTCTCTGATGGAATTGTTCCAGAAAGAAAGGAAGTCTGAGAACTCCTTTTGTCTTTGTTGCTGTTTCCCATCAAGAACTCAATCGTGTTCCGCTGCAAGATATTCAAGTAGGGCAGCTGTCTCCTGACAAGTTGCTAATACTTGAATTCCGCAATCTCGTTCCTCCTTTGGAGTTTGACCTTGTAGTCCAACTCTTGGGTTCCGAGCAATTGTAATCCGTTGGTATGCATTGCAAAGCTTCCTATTCCTACCGGTGCTGAGTCTGAAGCATCTCTACACTTCCCAGGTTTGACTCTCAATCAGAAACGAGAGTTGGTGATCCTCAAGAAGCTTGACCCGATATCTAGATCATCAAGAAGTTTCTCCCGATACTACCGTTCCCGGAGTTTCTAGAGTTCTTTTGGACCATCTTCTCGATCCTTCCCCCGTGATATGAAATGCTCCTCAGTGAGGAAAGTTCTACTCCAGCTGTTTGGTGGAAGTTGCCTCCTCATCTGTTGAAATCTGGTGTAACATTCTTCCTCAGGAATTCAAGGCCTTGTGCAAAGTTCATATTCCGAATCTCGGAGGAAAAGTTGTCTACCAACCGGAAACTTCTTATCAATCTCCCGTCACCTGCCTGCGTCTCCTAACTGTCAATTCAAGGATGCTCGAAGTCTCATCCTAAGTTCTACTAGGGGTTACGTGATCGTTGTATCTTCACCAAGATCCATCCTTCCGGTGAGGTTTCCTTCTTCCCGATGGTGTACGTTGATAGTGACCTCGAAGTGAAGCCGATGAAGATCTTCATGATGCCCTCGGTCAACCTCTTCAAGAGAGAAGCCACCTGGAGCGAGAAGATCGTGTAGTACTGTTGTAACCCTTTTCCCTCTTTCCTACGCTTAGAATCTCGGGACGAGATTCCTGTAAGGAGGGTAGAGTTGTAACAGCCCAAAGTTCGGAAACCTAAAAACCCGAGTAAAATTTTCGCTTTTGTGTTGCATTGCATCATGGCATCCAAGTTTAACTTGATAAACAATAACACACTAACTTGGTTGGGCAACATTGGAAACAAAATGGCCAACTTGCTCCAACAAAACTTCCACACAATGATGGCACTCAAAGTTGCAAAACCAAATTTCTTGACACCTTAAAAATCGTCAAGGAAGTTCCAAGGGTTCCAATTACTATGTTACACTTGCTCTAAAATTATCAAAGGAGCAACATTATCAAGTTTAGCAAATGCCCTATTGCACACCTGTTTGAGTAAAGGTGGTTCAAACCACTGTATTATGCAGAACCAATTCTGGTGTAGCTTCTACTCAATATGGGGAGGCTCCCCAAATTTTTCCCAGATTTTTCTGAAAGTATTTTGTGCCTAAAGAAAATACAGGGAAGTTGCTGTCCAAATTTAACTGAGAAAAGGACCTAATTGTATTTTTCCCGGAGGACCTGTCCGTGAGGAAAGAAAACCCCAGGAGGACCTATCTGTGATGGCAGCAAGTTTTCCAGGGGGCTTTTTGTGAAATCTGCTTCTTCTCTCGCTGTAGCGACCCAGCTCGGTGCCGCCGCCGCACCAGCTCGTCGCCTGGCCTCCTTGCTCGCTGCTGCCCACGTGAGGAGAAGAGAAGCCACACGAGGCTGCCCTGCTCCTACCCTATCACCTGCCCCCCCCCCCCCCGCTCGCTCTCGCTCTCCCTCTGTTCTTCCCGTGCCCAGCGAAGCCGACGCTGAGCTTGCCGTCGCCGACGCATCGCCGCCGCTGCGGGCTTCCCCGAGACAAGCCGAGGCCACCACGAGCACCGCCGTGCCACCCTCTACCTCTCCCCCGAAGGACGCTTGCTGGGGCGCACCGAGACGGGTGAATCGCGACCTTCTTCCCCGCGGCCGACCGAGCTCCGCCGGACGAATTTCGTCGCCCCCACGCCAACTCCGGCCACCTCCGCCTCCACCGCGAGCACACACGTCCCCAGGGTGAGCACCGCATGCCGTAGCACCGTCCCCTTCCCTCCTCGTGCTCTGCCTCGCCGATTCCGTGCTCACCGTAGCCGCGCGCCGTTCGTCGCCGTTCGTCCCGCGAAGGCCGGCCTCACAGCCAGCCCAGGCCGGGCGGGAGGCCGCTGGCGTCTGTTGGGTGGCCGGCCCACCAGCCGGCCCAAACCGGTGGAGAGGCCGGTGGCCTCTGCTAGCAGGCCGGCCTGCCAGCCGGCCCAGGCCGGGTGGGAGGCTGACCCGTTTATTTTTTTTAGTTGTTCTGTTTTGCTTTTTCCTCGCGGATTCTTTCGTCGACCCCCTCCCGCGCATGTCCCCCGCTCCCCTCTCTCGCCTTTGAGACATCGACTCCGATGCGTCGACTACTTCATCACTCCCCTCGAATCCAAGTAATAAATTGTATTGCTGTTAAAAATAACTTAAGTAAAATCGTAAGTTTAAAAAGGAGGAAATTAATAAAATTAATAACTTTTTAACCGGACATCCGAAAAAGGTGTTCCTTATATCAAAATGCTCAGAAAAACATGAATCACCCAGAATCCTCATCATCATGCATATTTGTTCACAACTACAATAATGTACTTTTAGTAGCACTAGAATCACTAAGTTTAAATATGGGGTTTATTCCAATTAATGCCATAAACATAATGGGGACCCCATTTAACTTGTTGATCCTGTTCAATGCCTTTAGGTTGCATTTAAAATGTCATATCATCATCCTTGTATGCATTGCACATTTGCCATGTGTTGATTGCTCTTCCGGTGTTTCTTTTTGTGCATCAGTAGATCAAGGAGGTGAAGTGCCACCCCCGCCTTGTGACGATCCGTACTACCAGCCGTATCAACAAGGCAAGCGTAATCCCCCTCTGAGCATGTCTTATCCTATTTTCCGCAAATATTTTCTCCACTATAATATTGCATGCGGTTCTAAATGTCTTTTGCTTGGATTAGAGTATCCTATAGAATGCATTAAGATTCCTATGCCAATGCCTGTTTTCCCTTCCTATTACCATAGGTTTGGATTGTTGGCCTGATATAATTACTATGCTATGCAAATGCTTAGCCATGCTTAGTGAAATGCCTAGTTGTACTAGGGATGGTACATGCTGGAAACAGGTGTTGACTTGTGCAGTTGAGAATGATGGTGGAGAAATTGTGATGATGGATAATAAAATGCTTAAAGGTGGGGATGAGAGGCCACTGTGGTTGTGGTGTTTTGTCTCGTTCTCGCCGCCTAGGTGCGAGTTCTATACCTCTTGAACCAAGACTGAGCGTGCAACCATGCGTGAGGCCTATGCATTTGCAGGAACCCTCATAGACTAAATAACTCGAGCGGGGCTAGCCAGGGTCCTCTAGTTCGGGCTTCCATTTGCGCGTGCGTGAGTTGGTGGCTGAGAATGGTATGAGGATGGTTGTGTTAGGAAAATGAGTGGCCACGGGACAGGGGGTTGGAGGAGACACCAAACCTGTTCCGTCCTCACTGATGATCCTGGAGAGTCCTTAACGAGGGAGAAGTCGACACCGCTCCCACCCAGCCGGCTTTCCAAGGAAGAGAGCTAATTGTACAGGTAATGGGCCGGACGGTACGCGTGGTGAAGGAGCTGGAGCCCTTCGGGACTCCGGGGACTTCCACTTTGTACACCCCTGCAGGGTAAATCTTTTCGAAAAGCCGTGTCCGCGGTTATGGACGACTTGGGAAGTGAAGGTAGGATCATAGAATAACCTTAACGGAATGATTAAAAACTGGGTACTAGAGGTACCACTCACAAATGCAAGGTGAGCTTCCTCGAGGGTGATTCGGGGAGGTGCCTTTGATGAACAGGTACAATGGTTGATGATGAGTAAGTTGATCAAGAAAAGAGTTACTTCTTACCCCTTTTGAAAATGCTCTGATAGTCGATGCCATGGAGTTGTGTTTTATAAATAAAATCAGCTTTATGCAAAACAGCCATAAAACCTTGAAAGCCAATCATGGAGCGCATATTAGCTCTTAATCTTGCGAGTTCGTCGAACTCAACGTCGTTGCGTATTTTCAGGAGAGGACTTCACCGACCTCGAAGGTGGGTTCTTTGTGGACGTCGACGAGTAGTCTGGGGTTCCCAGGTGGCAGCTTGGGACATCCCGGAACAGCTGGCGCTGGATGTTTATTTGCAGGCCTCTGAGGCCATAATTTGGTTCTTGTTGTTTAGAACAACACACTTCGCTTCCGCATGTTGTAATGTTGGGTCTGTGACCTCTGGTTGTCATTTGCTATCTTTCTCTATTATAAGAGTTGAACTATATGATTTTGTGTCGTAGAGTCTGTGATGTGCCAGTTGTTCCACAAGTCTTGATCTCTCTATTATGCTTTGATAGTGTGTCTGGTGGTATCGGATAACCGGAGACACAGTATCACTGTATAGCAGTCAGGTCGGGGCGCCACACGTACACGGAGTCCGAAGGAGAGACGAAGACAGGCACCGAGGGGCCCACACCATGCCATGTCGTGACCCCACCCCTGGCGCGCCGCCACGTGGTGAGGGAGCCTCGGGTGCCCACCGACGCCGCCCTTTCGCCTATAAATTGATCTATTCGGGAAACCCTAGACACCCGAGCCATTATCCACGAAAAGTTCCAGAGCCGCCGCCGTCGTCAACCCTAACTCGGGAGGGTTCTGGAGCTCTTCCCGGCACCCTGCCGGAGAGGGGAATCATCACCGGAGGGCTCTACATCGTCATGCCTGCCTCCGGAGTGATGTGTGAGTAGTTCATCCTTGGACTATGGGTCCATAGCAGTAGCTAGATGGTTGTCTTCTCCTCTTGTTCCATCATGTTTAGATCTTGTGAGCTGCATATCATGATCAAGATCATCTTATTGTAATGCTACATGTTGTGTTTGCTGGGATCCGATGAATATTGATACTATGTCAAGTTGATTGTTGAATTATCATGTCTATGTTATTTATGATCGTGCATGCTCTCTGTTGCTTGTTGATACTCTGGCCAAGTTGATGCTTGTGACTCCAAGAGGGAGTATTTATGCTAGATAGTGGGTTCAGTCTCCATTTAATCTGGGACAGCGACAGAAAGTTCTAAAGTTGTGGATGTGCTGTTGCCACTAGGGGTAAAACAGCGATGCTTTGTCTAAGGATAATTGTGTTGCTTACATTATGCACTTTACTTAATGCGATAGTCTGTTGCTTGCAACTCAATACTGAAAGGGGTACGGATGTTAACCTGAAGGTGGACTATTTAGGCACAGATGCATACTGGATAGCGGTCTGTGTACCATGTTGTAATGCCCAATTAAATCTCATAGTAGACACCATAACTTGTACATGCATTATTATGCACTTCTCAATATGTGGACCCTGGTCCATTCTTTTACATCTGATAATACAACCTACTGCAATCATTGGTTTCTTTCATTCTCTGCAAACAAACATCATTTTCCACACTATACGTCTAATCCTTTGTTTTCAGCAAGCCGGTGAGATTGACAACCTCACTGTTAAGTTGGGGCAAAGTATTTTGGTTGTGTTGTGTGCAGGTTCCAAGTCAACCGCCAGGACCTCCCCTTCGACGCATACTTTTTCTGGCACCATTGCTAGGAAGAGGAAGCACTCCCTCCAACAACACTTTTTCTGGCGCCGTTGACACCTTCAGAAGTGTCTTCATCTCCTACTGGTTCGATAACCTCGGTTTCATACTGAGGGAAAACTTGCTGATGCACTCATCATACCTTCCTCTTGGGGTTCCCAACGAACGTGTGTCTTTCACGTATCAAGCATATTTTCTGGCGCCGTTGCCGGGGAGGTCAAGCCTTCTGCAAGGGGAGTCTCTCACTTCCAATCTCTTTACTTTGTTATTGTCTTGCTTAGTTTATTTTTATTTTGTCTTGTTTGCTTCTTTTTATCAAAAACACAAAAAAATTAGTTACTTGCATTTACTTTTACATTTTGGCCTAGTTGTAATTTTGCTGAAATGAGTACTCCTGAGAACACTAAGTTGTGTGACTTCACTAGCACAAATAATAATGATTTCGATTTTGATGATTGTAATATTTCTGAAGTAATTATGTTCTTGCAAAAGCTAGCTAGAAGTCCTAATGCTAGTGCTATAAATATAGCTTTTACAAAACATATTACAAATGCTCTCATGCAAGTTAGGGAAGAGAAATTAAAACATGAAGCTTCTATCCCTAGGAAGTTAGAAGATGGTTGGGAGCCCATCATTAAGATGAAGGTGAATGATTTTGATTGTAATGCTTTATGTGATCTTGGTGCTAGTATCTCTGTTATGCCTAAGAAACTCTATGATATGCTTGATTTGCCACCTTTGGAACACTGTTATTTGGATGTTTATCTTGCTGATAATGCTATGAAGAAACCTTTGGGGAGAGTTGATGATGTTCTTATCATGGTTAACAATAACCTTGTCCCCGTTGATTTTGTTGTTATGGACATTGAATGCAATGCATCTTGTCCTATTGTTTTGGGAAGACTTTTTCTTAGAACTGTTGGTGCCATTATTGATATGAAGGAAGGAAATATTAGGTACCAATTCCCACTTAATAAAGGTATGGAACACTTCCCTAGAAAGAGGCTAGAAAGAGGATGAAGCTACCTTTTGATTCTATTATTAGAACAAATTATTCTGTTGATGCTTCTTCACTTAGAAACACTTGATTTTCACTTTCTACGCCTAGCTGAAAGGCGTTAAAGAAAAACGCTTATGGGAGACAACCCATTGTTTTATTTCTGTACCTTTTCTTTTATTTGAGTCTTGGAGTTTGCTTACTTATGTAACAACTCCTTTGTATCTTTATTTTACTGCATTGTTGTGCCAAGTAAAGTCTCTAATAGAAAGCTGATGCTAGATTTGGATTTCTGCGCAGAGACAGATTTTTGTTGTCCACCGTTTTGAGCTGTACGCACTCCAGAAAAATTGAAAAATCTGAAACAATTCACGCGTGATCCTCAGATATGCACGCAACTTTCATTAGTTTTGAGTTTTCTGATCTGAGCAACTTAAGTGGCTCTAAATTTTTTGTCTTTACAGACTATTCTGTTTTTTACAGATTCTGCCTTTTATTTTGCATTCTCCCTTTTACTATGTTTGAGTGGATTTCTTTGCTCCGCAAAACATCAGTGGCTGTAGCTAATGTCCAGAAGTATTGGAGATGATTGTGTCCTCACAGAACATGTGAATTTTTGATTATGCACTAACCCTCTAATGAGAATTACTTTGAGTTTGGTGTGAAGGAAGTTTTCAAGGATCAAGAGAGGAGAATGATATGATATGATCAAGAAGAGTGAAAAAGCCTAAGCTTGGGGATGCCCCCCGTGAGTCACCCAAGCATACTTCAAGAAGACTCAAGCCTCTAAGCTTGGGGATGCCCAGGCATCCCTTCTTCATCAACAACTTATCAGGTCATCTCTAGTGAAACTATATTTTAATTCTTTCACATCTTATGTGCTTTACTTGGAGCGTCTGTGTGCTTTTATTTTTGCTTTGTTATTTTCATTTTCTGAATAAATTGGATCCTAGCATTCTTGTGTGGGAGAGAGACACGCTCCGCTTTTTCATATGAATACTCGTATTCTTCACTTATATTTGTTGAGTATTCTTGACTATAGCTGCTGTAATGCTTTTAGCTCCTGTTTTTCATGCATCTCTTGTTCAGAGCTGTTAGTTCTTGTAGAGAAGTACTCACTTGTTTCATTGTTAAATTATTTAGAGAGTTTTGTGTTGAAATAAGCTGATTGGTGTTTGGTTGGAAACAGAAAATGCTACATGTGGTAGATGGTATATTAAAAAGACATATTTATTCTTGTAGATCATTGTTTTGGATAATTTGATGCTTTGCAATTGTTTTGAGCTTTCAAGTAGTTCATGTTTAAGCTCTTACATCATGTAGTTAAAAACCTATTAGTGAAGAACTATCGTAGAGCTTGTTGAAATTTGGTTTGCATGTTTGCTATCTCTAAGGTCTAGATATTTTCTGGTAAAAGTGTTTGAGTAACAAGGAAGATAGTGTAGAGTCTTATAATGCTTGCAATATGTTTTCATGTAAGTCTTGCTGTACCAGTTGATATCATGTGTTTGCTTCAAACAATCTTGTTAGCCTAAACCCTGTACTGAGAGGGAATGCTTCTCGTGCATCCAAACCTTGAGCCAAAACCCATGCCATTTGTGTCCACCATAACTACCTATTATGTGGTATTTCCTGTCATTCCAAGTAAATACTTCATGTGCTACCTTTAAACTATTCAAAACTTTATTACTCCTTATTTGTGTCAATGTTTTATAGCTCATGAGGAAGTTATGTGGAGTTTTCTCTATCAACCTTGTCATTTGCTCATGACAGACTTTCACCAATGGACTAGTGGCATATACATCCGCTTATCCAATAATTTTGCAAAAAGAGCAGGCAAATGGGGTGCCCAGTCCCAATTAATTACAACTTTAACTGCTTGATTCTCTTCACATGTTTTGCCAATGATTTATCAGAAGCAAATTTTGTCAATTGCCCAACTGTAATTTGTTTACCCAACATGTTAGTTATTTATTATGGAGAAACACCACTAGTGAACTGTGGACCCTGGTCCATTCTTTTACATCTGATAATACAACCTACTGCAATCATTGTTTTCTTTCATTCTCTTCAAACAAACATCATTTTCCACACTATACGTCTAATCCTTTGTTTTCAGCAAGCCAGTGAGATTGACAACCTCACTGTTAAGTTGGGGCAAAGTATTTTGGTTGTGTTGTGTGCAGGTTCCAAGTCAACCGCCAGGACCTCCCCTTCGACGCAGACTTTTTCAGGCACCATTGCTAGGAAGAGGAAGCATTCCCTCCAACAACACTTTTTCTGGCGCCGTTGACACCTTCAGAAGTGTCTTCATCTCCTACTGGTTCGATAACCTCGGTTTCATACTGAGGGAAAACTGGCTGCTGCACTCATCATACCTTCCTCTTGGGGTTCCCAACGAACGTGTGTCTTTCACGTATCACGGCACCGCTTCCGCGTCCGGCGACCAGCCCGTCAAACGAAACGTGCCCATGTCTGTCCTGTTCGCCGTCTCTGGTGTAAGCGCCTCCACCGTGCACGAGGTGTTCAACAGATGCTCAACCGTAGAGCGCGCCCATGCGTGCGTCAGAATGCCTTCAGCGCCAGCACCACCCTGGACCTCGCCACCCTTCGCTCTGCTTTCGCAAACCTATTCCAAGGTCTGAAGAACAGAGTGAAGTTCTCGTGCGGCAGCGACAGCCTCACCGTGACTTGCCTGCGCAGCTCGGCGGAAGAGAAAACCACCAGGAAATCCTATGGCTTGAAGTAGTGCACGGAGAACGCGCCCTTTGGGATCTTGGCCTTGCTGATCAGCGCGTCTTCCACCTGCTCGCGCGAGACCCTCGGCCGCGCGCCTCCCACGTATGCCACCAGCGCATGGCGCAACCGACGTTCCAGCTCTTTCAGCTCAGCGCTCCTCGGGATGATGCAGGGCGGCACATGCAGTGTGATCCCCGAGCTCACTGCCTCCCTCTCGAGCTGCGGCCACGCCACACGCGAGCCGCTCGAATCGCCCGCAGGCTGCGACGGCTGGCCGGCCCGAGCCGCGACGGGCGCGCACTGACCAGGCACACCAGGTTGTCTAGCAGCAGGCGTACCATGGCCCTGCACACCCTGCTGCGACGCTCCGCCCGCCCGAGTTGCCGCAGCAGCCGCTGAGCGACACGCCACCATGGCCAAAGCCTTCCGCCATAGCTCCTCCTCCGAGTCAGGGCTGCGCGGACGCTTGCAGCCATTTGATCCATGCCCTTCTTCTCCAACACCTAATGCACACCATCTTGTTTTTGCACACCCGCTTGACATGGCCTTCCCGGAGACACTTGAAGCACGTCCCGAACAGCTCCGGCGACACTGGCCTCCGTGGTGCCGCCGCTAGGGCCTCTTGCCTGTGCCTTTCCTGCTTGCGCCGCCTCCAAAGCGCCTTCCTTGATGGCTTGGGGTCCTGCCAGACGAGGCGGTCTTGAACGCGGCTGCCAGGCTGTTCCGGTCTGGGACCAGAGACAGCAGGCTCGTCCGCTCCCGAGCGCGCCTCACACGACAACGAGGACCCCGACGCAGAGGACAAGAGGATCCCGGACACCACCTGTCTAGCGGAGGAAAACGAATCTGGGCTCGACGGCGCCGCCGGAGAGGGGCTGCCAGATCCACCGGAGAAAGCGGCAGAGCTCGCCATGGGGCCCGGGAAGGGGTGGGTGGGGGGGTTGGGGTGGACGCCGTCACCGAGGTGGTGGACGGCGGGGTTGGGTGGACGCCGGGGCGGGGTGGCCGGCGGCGGAGCTCACGCGGTCAGGAGCGGAGCGAGAGCTTCACGATTTTTGTTATGAAATTTCAAATACCTTCTGGTTCTTAAACGAGACCAGCCAGGACTAGCCCTGGTGGCTTAATTTTATACAAGAATCCCACCTTGGTGAGATGCCAAATATTCGCTCTTGACAAGATTCGAACTCTGGCTAGCAGGATGCACCAATGTGCCTCCTACCACTAGGCCTCTGCCACTCGCTGGAGTTGGCGGTGTCTCGCTAGCAAGGGGCAGGGGTCCTTGTGCATCTGAACTGTTATGATGTTACTCAGCAAGCGTTTTCTACAATATACTACTAGTATATTTACTTGAGTGTAATTTTACATAGCATGAAAAATTTTGTGTCCAGATCATGTTTTAGATGTTTGCTTCGTATAAACTAATGCATTTTCAGTTTCCAATTACATAATAATAACTTGTTGCATGTGCGTGTGTCGTCATTTTTTTTTTAGTGTGCGTGTGCCGTCAATTAGAAAGTCAGACACACCGATGGCCCATGAAAAGGCCCATGAAAGGGTACATGGAAGGAAGGCTGCTGGGTGCTATATAGTCCGGTCCAGTCCCGTCCCCAATTCCCCATCCGCCATCGCATCCCCTCCACCCCTGTCCAATAGAATTCAGAAACAGCAACAAAGTTCAGAGTTCGGAAGAGCTTCTCCGGTGAGGCGAGAGGTAATTGCACATAACACCACATGTTGGTGCAAAATTTGCACAGAACCACAACCACGTTTGTTTTTTGCACAAAACACCACTATTTGGCGTAATGAGTTGCGCAAAACACAAATCTTTTCATTAGCAGATCTAATACCAAATTAGGCATGTTGGGCCCACCAGAAGCACATACGTGGCATATATCTTGGAGTTTACCTGGTCCTAGACTTCCAACAGAAAATGAACGGGGGAGGTTGTCAGCGCCGGGCTTGGCGGCGACGAGCGAAACTCATTGCAGCTCAGCTTGTCCGCCGTCCTCGTTGCAGCTCCGATCTGGTTACGCATGCTGTGGAATGTGGATTGATTTCCATTACTGTGGACTCTGACAGTAGGCCCAATACGACTAATACGTTGTCAAACCTGTTAACTACATGATTTGGGTTCTATGCAACGAATTACCACAAAATGTGGTGTTTTGTGCAAAGAAAATTTGTGGTTGTGGTTTTGCGCAAAACATGCCCCAACATATGGTGTTACGTGCAATTTGCTCGTGAGGCGACGGGTCGGGATGGCGACGTTTGAAGACTTGAAACCGACGCTCATGGAGGAGCAGCGCGCAGCCCAAGAGTGGGCGAAGGCCGCGCGCGCGTGGCGCGACGCCGCAGCTCACTGGGAGGCAGCGGTGATGAAGAACCCGGGGCTCTTCGAGTTCCGCACGCGCTGGACTTCGGCCGCGAGTTCGTGGGGCTTTGCTGCTCGCGCCTGGGTTCTGCGATCCGACGAATCGCGGGTTCCCGGCAATCACGCATGGACGTCTGCTTCCTACCACTGGGCTGTCGTCGCCCACCACTGGGCGCTCGCAAGCGTGAAGTGGGCGGTCGCTGCCCAGAGCTATCCTGGGTGCGCTGGTGAGTCGTTACCTTCTGCTGCTTCTGCACTCGATTGGGCATCAGCCTCGGTGGCCTGGGCCAACCCGCGGAGTATCTGGGAGGCGCCACTTGTCGAGTGGGCAATGGCGGCTGACCTGTTTGCGCTAGCTGGTGAGCGCGCGGCGGTGCTAGCAGCCTGGGCACGCGCCGGTGAGGAATTCGCGACTGTTTCTTGCAGTTTCTCGATTCTTGCTGTATCTTGGTTCTTGATGTTCCAATTGCCGTTGCTGGGTTCAGGTCCTGAGGTCAAGAGGCCCCACCCTTCAGTTCCTGAGTTCGTGGATTCGGCTCCCAAGAACCTCGCGGCCAGGGACGGCGCGGCGGACGTTGCAGCATCGGCACATGCCGGTGAGGAAGTCGCGACCGTTTCTTGCAGTTTCTTGATTCTTGCTGTATCTTGGTTCTTGATGCTCCAATTGCCGTTGTTGGGTTCAGGCCCTGTGGTCAAGCACCCGCCTTCAGTTGCTGAGCACCACGCGGAGGGCGTGGATTCGGATCCGGAGAACCACGCGGCCAGGGACGGCGCGGCGGACATTGCGGCCTGCGCACGCGCCGGTGAGGAATTTGCTGCTGCTGCTTCATCTCGCGGTTTCAAGATTCTTGGTTTTCTAATTGCTCCTTTTGGGTTCCAGGGTCAGTCGCTGAGATGGGGAACGCCCGCCGTGAGACTGGGGAATCCGCTCCTGTGCCACCTCGCCCGCGCTCCCCCGCCTCCTCGTCGACTACCCAGGACACGGCCCACCGTGTGGCCGGCGACGAGCCGTCGAGGATCGAGAAGGAAGCGCTCCTGCAGGACCATGGCCGCGGGGATGCGACAGGCACCTCCGTCAACCTTTCGCTGGCCGAGGACCGCGCCGCCGCGGAGGAGGCGGTCCCGCACCCAAGTGACCACCAAGCCTACCCACCCTTGGGGCCGACGGATCCCGGCTTGAGAGGGCCTCCAAAACCAGGGCGAGAGCAACAGCGCAAGCTCCGGCTGCAAGCCTGAAGTGATGCCAATCTGCTGAGCACCACCGGGGAGAACAAGGCCACCAAAGCCTGGGCGGTAGTTGCACACTTATTTGGTTCAATTTCTTTTGTTCATAGTGATGCCAAGAAGGATACAACTTCTGATGAGAACAGTAGAACGCCGCTGTCAAATACTTGCTTAGTGTAGAATAGGATACAATTTCTGGTGAGAACAGTAGAACACCGCTGTCAAATACTTGCTTAGTGTAGAACAGGATACAGTTCCTGATGAGAACAGTAGAACACTGCTGTCAAATACTTGCTTAGTGTAGAACGGTTTGGTGCTAAGCTGCGCAGACTCTGGTATATGTTTGGGGGCAAATCAGCATGCAAGGGCATAGTTTTGTTTTCCAGTAAAAAACAGTTAAGTTTTGTTTTCAGATATGTTGTTATTATCTGAGGCTGAGTTGTTAGCTTAGCTCACAGTTTTGTTCTGTTTGTGCCGTCTGTCCGAAATCTTTCAAAGACATTTTGGCACATGTTCTTATAGTTCTGCTGGCTATTCTTTTTTTTTTTTGAGAAAGAGTTGCGCGAAAACAAACTAAAAGAAAAGAACGCACACACGCAAGCTCACAGCCCGAGCTAGAGCAACAGAAAACAGAGAGGAAGAACACCCACACACGCTACCACCTCCACCGCCGGCGAGCCACCGGAGAAGAAGGAAGCCGACCACCGCCCTTCCTTGGAAAGAGAGCACCTTACGCCTTTGAAAGCAAGAGTCGTCCGACGACCGACGCCGACGCCGACGCCGAAACTTGAAGCTTTGATCGCACCACGGCCATGGCACTCCCACCTGCAGGTCTGGCCGCCGTCGCCTCAGGCAACCGCAGCACACCGCACCAACCACCGCCCAAAACTTCTCCTCTGAACTGAGTCGAGCTCCGAACCTCCTTCTCCACCCTCTTCCACCTTCGAGACGACCACCCCCTCGCCGCCACGGCCGGCCGGAGCAGAGACGCCGCAAAGAACCAACACCACCACCCAACCATCCAAAACCAGATCGAGCACCTCCACCTCCTTCTCCCTTTGCCACCTCGGCCAGCCAGAGACAGAAGCAGACAGGACACCATCATCTTCAACCTCCCGACATGGAACAGAAGGAACTCCTAGCCCACAGGCGTTGAGAGCCGCATCAGTCACCACCTCCAGCGAGATGGATATCTCCGTTGACCCGAACGTCGGCCGGCGAGAAACGCCAAGCTCGCAGCCATCCATGTCCTCCCGAACCAACCACAGACCAGGTCCTAGCTCGCCATCCTCACCTGCACGCCTCCTGCCCCGCACCACCTCCACCTCCCCGTCTCCCCTTGCCACCACGGCCGGCCAGGGACAGAAAAGAAGAAAGGCACGGTGCCACCACCAAGCAACAACGAGCTTATTCAGGCCGCTTCCAGCAGCTTCGCCGCCGGCCGCCATCCACCATGGACAGCAGCTGAGCAGCAAGCGAAGGATTCTCCAACCACCGCTCGGGAGCAGAGGAGAACAAAGCAGCGACGGCATGACGCCGGACACAAACGGCATACGCCAGACACCACAAGGGCGGAAACCAAAACTACACTACCCTAAGCTACTACTGAACACGGGAAGGGTCCCTCACCCAATCTCAACGCCGGCAACAGCCGGAGAGGAGAGGGGAGGGGCCAGACGGCCCGGATCTGAGAGAACGGAGGAGAGCGCCGGAATTCTGCTGGCCATTCTAGAATTAACATTTGATGCCTGCTCTTATACAAGTCATCGGTCTGGTTGCGGGTTCAGTCTTTCTTCGCTGGCCTGGAACCACACCTGAAGTTTCATCGAAAATTAGCTGACAAACAGCCAACAGGTGCACTCTCGAGAAATAATTCGAGGTCTAATTTGCCTGAACACACTGTTTCTGTTTTGTCTTGTGTATGAAATCTTTCAATACAGTTTGGTATATGTTATTTTCGTTCTACTGTTGTATTTTTTAGCTTAGCTGCTCACTGGTTCTCTGCTGCATCACAGAAGGGATCAAGACGCATTTGATATAAATATATAATGTTTCCTACGTCTAGCCCAATTTTAATTTGACATTTTTGAAATGATTAACTGATTGTACCATCTCATCTGATAAAAGCATGCATGATTGTTTTTCATTCAAAAATAGAGGGTGTTCTTTTTATTTGTGATAGAAATAGGGTGTACTTCATGAATCGCCGTAATGCCTGTCTGTTGAGAAACAGAGCCCTCTAATCTCTGAATGTTCTGTCTGACAACCTGAACAAGTCCCTTTTTGTTCCCACGAACAAGTCCCGCAAGATCAGTTGTCTGATCAGTTTTTGTTCTGTTTGTGCCGTCTATCCAAAATGTTTCACCTATGCTCTTTTAGTTCTGATGGGCATTTGGCGAATTAACCTCTGATCCCTGTTCTTATACAAGTCAATGGTCTGGTTTGCGGGCTCAGTCTTTTTTCACTGTCATGGAACCGCATTTGCAGCTTTTATCGGTGAAAATTTCCTGACAAACAACCAACCAGTGTGCTCTTGAGAAAGAAGTCAGGGTCTCATTTCCCTGAACACTCTTTCCTCTGTTTTGTCTTGTGTATGAAATCTTTTAGAGAATTTGGCATAAGTTCTTTTCCCTCTACTGTTCTATTTTTTAGCTTAGCCCACTGGTTCTTTGCATCACACAGGGGATCAAGAGTGCATTTGATACAATGTTTTCTCCCTCTAGCTAAATTTTAATCTAATGTTTTCGAAATGATCAATTGCTGCATCACAGAGCAGCTTCTCGGGGTCAAGAGCGCATTTGATATCCAACCTTAGATAGATGAAAATTTAAGTAGAAATGCTGGTTGGAGAGGTAAACTCTTGTCTTATGCAGGGAGAGTGGTGCTCATGAAGTCCTGCTTAGCTAGTATTCCTATATACCTTATATCCTTTTTCAAGATCCCCAAATGGGCTTTGGACATGATTAATTCCCAGATGACTCCCGAATGACTTTGAAGGTCACATAAAAGTTCATTTCTTGGGCGTTTGGGGCTTAGTTTGTATGGACAAGGAGTTTGGGGGTTGGGCGTCCAGAACCTGAGAGACATTAATCTCTGTTTGTTAGGATCTGGGATCAAGAGATATATTTCTGATGATAACAGGCCTTGGAAATCCATCATTGATCAATAGACCCAACATCTTTACTATTAGCACAGTTGGTTGCTCGTGGTTCTGCAAATGTGTCATGTCGGTACTTAAGTCAATGAAATTCGGTTTTAGATGGTCCGTTAGGGATGGTAAGAAAATTTGGTTTTGGGAGGTACTTTGGCTGTCCAATATTGGGATATTTACATCATGTGTAATCAACAAACTTCCTCCATCTCAGATGTCTGGAATGGGGAAGATGTGATGCTTTATTTTAAAAGGAATTTCACCCCTCCGATGATGGAGAGATTGTTTGAAATTGATCAGATTGCTAGGAGTATAACTCTGTCAGGTGATACTGACTCTCTTGTTGGCATTTGGAGAATAAAGGGATTTACTCCACTAGCTCTTTGTACCAAATTTCAGAGGTGTGTGCCCAGTTTACATTTCTGCCATTTGGAATATCTGTGTCCCCCAAAAAATCCATATATTCTTGTGGCTTATGCCTCATTATAAAATAATGACTAGGTATAACTTGAAAAGGAGACGGCTAAGCCTGAATGTGTTTTTTTTCACTTGGGTAGAAACTGTGCATCATCTCATGTTTGACTGTGTGGTAGCAAGTAACACCTGGAGACTTCTGTTAGAATTCTTTTGTATACAAAAAATAGTAAACTGACTATGAATCTGTAGCCAGGTTCTGGGTTTTAAATAATATAAGAATTCTACTTTCCTGTTACACTTTGGAGTCTTTCGAAATGTAGAAAAAGTGCTATTGTTTTTAATAACTATGTCTGGATTGTTTTTATCCTGAGGAGGGTGAGAAACTGGCTTCCTGGAAAACCTTAAGATCTCGGACCACCTCCCTCTTCCACCGGGTTCCCCAGAGAGAGGCCCGAACACCGGGAAGCACTCTGGCGCCGAAAGCGTCGCGGGCAAAGAGCGTGCAGTAGCTTGATTCTCGTTAGCTTTGCTACCCAGTTATGTTCTGCTCTTTAGCTCTGTAATGCACATGGAGTAGTTTCCCTTCCCGTCTCTCTAGAACCTAGCTTTATTTCTGGGTACTCCAAATGTGAGATGAAGAACAAGGCTATGTGAACTGTTGTGGTTTCGTTTAATGGAACCGAGGAGGCCTCCCTGTTTTTCTAAAAAAAAAAAACTGTACCATCTCATCATTTGATAGAAGTGGTTTCACTTTTTTTTTTTAAAGAGGCTATACTTCATGAAGCCTGATATGCATCTTATAATAAAAGCATGCAGGGTCATTTTTCATTCAGAAATAAAGGGTATACTTCCTTTTTTTTTTATAGAAAAAGGGTGTACTTCTTGAATCGTGCAATGCCTCTCTGTTGACATCCTGAAACAAATTTGCGCACTCAGTGCGCTGAGACACAGTAGCAGTATCTGGCGAAATCAAATGGGGAAAATAATCCAACTCGACTAAAAGTCTGAAAGCTTGAGGGGAACTTGTGAAACCATTGCGCTGAGCCTGGCACGGGCTGTATCTGGGCTTTTGTGAATCACAAACCCACTAGACATAAAGAAGGAGATGATCCTCATTATCCATTTTGACATATTGTATTATTTCCTTGTGTATCCTTATAGGAGTTTTTTTTTTTGCATGTGTCTTTAGTTTCCGTTTTATCATCTCGTCCTAGAGAGAAAGTGCTTATAATTCTATGAATCCTTCTAGAATCATTTTCGTGTGAATACCAGTTAATCGGGTTTTTGCATTGCCGGTTATTCCATCAATTTTTAATCGGAAGTTTTAAATATTTATTATATGTGATAGAGACCCCCCGAGGGCAAAAGTGTGGTAAACATAAGATATAATAAAGCAGGCAATGTTTTTTTTTCATTTTTTGATCTGTAAATTTAGTTGTTAATGAGCCCGCTTCATTCGCCGACTCGATTTCATTATGTAACTCCATGTGATATGTCTTTTTCTTTGAAGCCCACACTATAGCAAGGTTTCATACCCTATATCTATTAGTATTATTATATTAGTGGAATTTAATGCATTTGATTCTTTCTTAAATCTTGATGGAGTGGAATAGTAAAATAGAATAAAAAATATCTTTCGGAAGAAAATGGAAGAATAGTAATTGCACTTGGACAAAATATATTAAAATAATTTGATGATTTCCTCATTGGTTCAATAGAAGGAGAATCGTATGACTTTCTCGAAACAAACAGAAAGCAAAAGAAAGAGAAAAAACAAAAATCATGATCAACTAAGCCCTCTCGAGGGCTTGCTTAAGAACGATTGTGCAAATTCTAGCATTCGCAAACACACATCTTATAATCACCCCACATATTTATTTCAGAGGCTTTAATAACTTACAAATTATATATTTTAAATATGGTATCGTGTTATCACTTGAGAGTTGAGACGTGGTGTCACTAGATATGCTCGCGGAACTGTGGAGTCCAAAAACGGCAGGTCTCAAAAACAGGGGAGTCTCCATTTAATGGGAGTATGTTACTCAGTGGGCACAGAGACACGAGGAACGGCGACCACGACGAGGTCAGACCGGAGGCTTGTCGTGACACCAAACTGCTCCGTCATGTCCAGCTCCTCGGCCGCCATCCCGCCCGGCAGCTCCCAGTCGAAGTGGAACAGCAGCGCCGCGAGCGCGACCTCCACGTGCGCCAGCCCGAACGCCATGCCGGGGCAGATCCGCCGCCCGCCGCCGAACGGCAGGAACTCGAAGTCCGCGCCCCGGAAGTCCCTCCCGTTCGTCCCCTCGAACCGCTCCGGGGCGAAGTCCTCGGGCGCGTCCCAGTGCGCCGGGTCCATGCCGATCGCCCACGCGTTCACGATCACCATCGCGTCCTTCGGCACGTCGAACCCGAGCACCTGGCACGGGCTGCCGCAGACGCGTGGCAGCAGCAGCGGCGCCGGGGGGCGCATCCTGAGACCATCCACTATGTTGCCAAAAGCGAACCCTGGTGGCATTCGATGCTATACATTGCAGGGCATCGATGCCTCCCTTCTGACACAAGAAGCGAACCCAAAATTGGAACCGGCTCATCCAAATAAAATACAATATCTTGTCTGACACACAAACCAACCGTTGCTCAATATAGCCGTTGCCTTCTTCCTCTATATATCTAGCTGCAGTTGAAACAACATACACGAACAAATCAAGCACCAGCTATGGAGAAGTCTTCCACCCCGTTCACAGATTTGCTCAGCACAAATCTTGCAGCAAATACAGAAAATAGACAGGAAATCCCACAACAGCAGATCCCAGGTTACCCACCACCCCATCTTCACATGAATTTCCCTCCCCAACACTATGGCTATCAGCCTCACCACCCACAAAACTATATGCCTTTTGGAGGTCAAGGAAGCTATCAGCACTCCATGGCTGGGCCTCAACCAAGCTACCAGCAGCTCATGGCATCAGGAAGCTATCTTGGTGCTCCTTACCAAGGAAGTGTTGGGCAGTACCCACAAGCCAATCTTGGAGGAGGTATGTTCGGCGGTCCATCATCGCCGGCTGGTTCATCTGTCTTTTTTGGAGCCGCTGGAGGAAGCAGTTCAAGATGCGATGACTCAAGTTCTCCCATGTCCTCTACACCATATTCTCCAATATCCCCTGCAGAAAACAACAATCAACAGCATGTTAGAATCAATGAAGTCAGCGATGATGGTGAGGAACCTAGTGGTGGGCGCCAGAGATGGAGTAAACAGCAAAATCTACGGCTGGTAGGTGCTTGGTTGAAACATTCAGTTGATCCAATTCATGGGAATAACAAGAAATCAGATCATTACTGGCAGCAAGTTGCAGATGAATTCAACAAGCACTCATGCAAAGCAGAAAAAAGAACAAGACAGCAATGCAAGAATCATTGGAACAAGACTAGCACTATGGTTGCAAAGTTCAATGCAGCTTTTATATCAATGAGTAGAGTATATGTTAGTGGGCAATCTGAGAAGCAACTTATTGATAAAGCGCAAGAGGAATACAAGAGATTGATGAGTACAGACAAACCATTCCCCCTAGAGTATTGGTGGAGAGCAGTGAAGGAAGAACCTAAATGGAAAAACACGTATGGATTTGGAGATATGTGTAAGAGAACTAAGATAAACTCGTCGGGAGCTTACACTTCTTCAAATCAGGACAGTGATGAAGCAGATGAAGATCGACCAATTGGTAGAACAGCAGCAAAAACAACAGAAAAAGAAGAAAGGAAGAAGAAAGAGAAGGCACCATCACAAAGCTCACTGCGCAACAAGTTTAGTGAAACCGTGCAGCAATTCAATGATCTTGCATTGAGGAAGTCAGAAGCTATTGAAAAAATGGCAGCAGCGGCACAATCACATGCTGCAGCCATCTCTGAGAAGGTCAAGTCCGATAAAATGAAGCAGTACATTGATCTAATGGCGGTTGACACTACAAGATATACTGCATCACAAAAAGCACGACATGAGAAGGCCCTTGATCACTTATCCAACGAGCTATTTGGTTCAGATGCTTAGGTTATATGTACCCTCTATGTAATTTAGATTTTAAATTGGTGTGTACCCTCTATGTAATTTAGATTTTAAATTGGTGTGTACCCTTTATGTAATTTAGATTTTAAATTGGTGTGTATCATGTAACCAATCTATCATTATCTATGTATGCAATTTAATTTAGATTCAGATGCTTTCTTATGTATTGTGTACCGATGCATGCTTCAATTAGGTGCAGTAATTAAATAGTGAATGAAATGGCAGTAGCATGCAAGAAACTAGTCGTTTGCTACTTCCAGCCGAGCCTGCATGCATGGAAAAAAATAAATGACCAAGGGAACTAGCCGTTTGCTACTTGCAGCAGAGCATGCATGCATGCATACAAGAAATAAAGCTGGCCATTGGAACTAGCCGTTGCAAACTAGTGTATAAATAGAGGGTTCCCACCTTCTATGCCCATCACTCAGTTCTCTCCACACAACAACATTCACTCAGTTTCTCCCAGGCAGTAGCTTCTCTCCAAACATGTCCACTGAAGCAAACTCTGAGGCTGAAAATCATGAAGACTGCAACCTTGATGTCATTCCATTTGACTCAGTGTGGGACTTCATCAACGACCCAGCTGAGGCTCAGATGGAAGAAGAAATTGCAGCCCAGATTGCACAACACCTAGAAGGTATGTCTAATCAGTTTAGAGGTTTTACAAGAAGGCGCATTGAAAGAAATCGTGAAGAGGGTCAAAACAGGGTGCTAGCAGATTACTTTGTAGAGAATCCAGTTTTCACCGATGTCCAATTTCGTCGAAGGTTTCGGATGAAACGACCACTCTTTCTACAAATTGTGGAAACTCTTAGTGCATGGTCTCCATTTTTTCGCCAACGCAGTGATGCATTTGGCAAGCCTGGGTTTTCACCTTTGCACAAATGCACCGCTGCCATGCGAATGTTAGCATATGGGACCCCTGCTGATTTGTTTGATGAACACTTGCGGATGGCTCCAACTACAGTGGTCAAATGCTTGCGTATGTTCTGCAAGGGTATCATGCAAAATTTTGGGGAGAAATACTTAAGAAGGCCAAATGCCGAAGATATTCAGCGGCTACTTCATATAGGGGAGGCTCGTGGCTTTCCCGGAATGTTGGGAAGTATTGATTGCATGCACTGGGAATGGAAAAATTGTCCAGTGGGATGGAAGGGTCAGTTCACCCGGGGTGATCATGGAGTATCCACTGTAATGCTTGAAGCGGTGGCATCACATGACACTTGGATTTGGCATGCATATTTTGGTGTTGCCGGGTCAAATAATGACATCAATGTGTTAAACCAATCACCTTTGTTCACTGAAAAGCTACAAGGAAGGGCTCCCGAGGTTCAGTTTACAGTTAGGGGCCATGAATATAACATGGGTTATTACTTGGCCGATGGTATTTATCCTGAGTGGGCAGCATTTGTGAAAACAATCCCGCTGCCTCAGAGTCCTGAAGATAAACTCTATGCACAAAAACAGGAAGGAGCAAGAAAAGATGTTGAGCGGGCTTTTGGAATACTACAAGCTCGTTTTGCCATCATACGTCATCCAGCTCGTATGTGGCACAGGAAAATACTTGCTAGGATCATGTATGCTTGCATTATACTGCATAACATGATTGTAGAGGATGAGAGGGATACCTATCGGGTCCGATATGATACTGACTACTACAACGAGTATGAACAATCAGCAGAATCTCCACAACTGGCTGGATTTGGACATGGGCCACTTCATGATATTTCCGTGGTTTTGGACACAGGCGAAGCTATACGTAATAAAGGAATGCATCTACAACTCAAGAATGACTTGGTTGAGCATATATGGCACAAATTTGGGGGTCAGTGAGGCTTATTCTGCACATCAACAACTTCATCAATTTAGTTGTTTCTAGCTGTCTTTTTATTTATCCAGTAGCTTGTAATAGGTCTTCACTATGTAACGTTGTTGAGTAACTTGTATTAGGTTTCAGTTTCAATAATGTAATAGCAGAAATTTGGGATTCTAGTACTTGCAAAATAGCAATCACATGTACTTCAGCAGAGGCATGTACTCGAGCCTGACAACCAGCAAATTTGCAATCAAATTTACAAGCAAGATTTATAAACATACATCTTTGAGGCAAACAACAACCAGTACATCACGGGTAAAAGAACTAAACTTGCAAGATGATGAAGAAATAACCTGCATGTCCATCCACACAACAAGCTGGCGTCATGGCGTCGATGCCGCGCCCATCCTCGCCGGGGCGGACGCCGGATCACCGTCGCAGGGCCGCAGCCGCCGTCTCCAGAAGGGCGGCGTTCGGGGCGGTTGACGTCGGCGTCCTGCCCGTAGAGCCGCGCGCATCCTCGCCGGTCGCCGCCGTCACCGCGGCCACTTCGCACGGAGAAGGGCCGCATCCGCGTCTCCAGTACAGCGGCCCTCCAGGTCGTGGTTTGGAGCTCGTCGAGCTCGCGCTCCTGGCCCGCGTACTCGCCTACCGGAGGGGCTCGAATTGATCCACCACTGGATTTCTCGGGAGTGAGCAGAGGATGAAGAGAAGAAGGGGCGGTGGGGAAATTGGGGAATGGATCGGGAAGTTTCCTCCGCGCGCAAAGGATAAGGAGCGGCCTGACATTTTCCTTTTTTTTCTTTCGTATGGGACCCATAGCTACAGTTTGGAGCCGGTTCCATACATAGTAGACATATGCCACCGAATCCAACTCTGACGCAGTTTTGGTTTGCACCGGCGCAACGTAGTGGATGGTCTGAGCGTCTCCTTGATGACGACCCGCAGGTAGTGCAGATCCGCCAGGCCGGCCTCGGTCACCTTGCCCTCGCCGGCGAAGTGTCGCCGGACCTCGTCTTGCGCCTTCCGCATCACCCGCGGGTTACGTAACAGCTCCGCCATCGCCCACTGCAGAGTCGTCGCCGCCGTCTCGCTGCCGGCACCAAACATGTCCTAACGACGAAACCAAGAAACAGAGGACCGAATAATTTCAACCACGGTGCGATTCCTTTTGCAAATCATGGCAAGATATAATCAAAAAGGCAGAGAGGCCTGGATGAGAAGGAGGAGCCGTGGGTCTTCATGATCTCGCGCGCCGCGTCCGGCACCACGGAAATCATGGCAAGATATAATCAAAAAGGCAGAGCGGCCTGGATGAGAAGGAGGAGCCGTGGGTCTTCATGATCTCGCGCGCCGCGTCCGGCGAAGACGCGACCACGGTGTCGAGCTCGCCGAGGCGGAGCATCATGAGCGGGCCGTGGCGCCGGGCGAGGTCGCGCAGCGCGCGGTGCGGGAGGGCGCCGGCGAGGTGGTGCAGGTGGCCGATGACCGGCAGCGCCCACGGCCCCGGCGGGAGCCGGCCAGGCGGCGAGCGCCTGGACCTGAGGAAGAGGAGCGGGATGGCGAGGACAAGCACGAGAAGCAGGCAGAGCGGGAGCACGGCGGCCATGGCAGCTTGGACTGGATCGAGGTCTTCGCCTTTTCCTTTTCTGATGAAATGCTCTTATATGATGATGATTTACTTTCAGTTTCCAATGATTGTTTTGTGAAGAGTCAAATGACTTGCTTGAGTTCTCCAGATATAGCCCGTGTTAGATATAGATCAGCGCAATGGGTTCGCAAGTCTGCCTCAAGCTTTCAGTTGACTTGGTTTTTCCCCAATTTGATTTCGCCAGATGTCCGGAACTTCCAGCCCTCCCTTGGCAACAGAAGTCCCTTGCAGAAAATTGCCCACAGTGGCTCCCGTACCCGCCCTAGCGCCGTCTCCCCGGGAGGCGGCCGGGGCGGCGCGTGCCTCCTCTCCCCTCGTCCACCCTCCCTCCTCCCTTCTCCCCCGCTGCCGCCGGCGGGCGCCCCCGGATCTGGCCCGGGTGGTGTTGGCGGCGGCGGCGGTGAAGCTAGGCCGGTGGCGGTGGCGGTGGCCGGCGGCGAGCGCGGTGGCGGTGCTACCTCTTGGCGGCGGGGCGGACTGAAGGTGCTGGGTGACCGGCGGCGCGATCCCGGCCCAGATCTGGGCCCTTAGGGCCCCATCTGGGTCCTAGCGGGCCGGCTCCGGCGTGGCCACGATGCCTTCTGTGTGATGATGCGGAGGAGCGGCTTGGACAGGGGGCGGCGACGCCGACGGCGTGCCTTCTGCAGCGCAAAGGCTGGAGCTTTACGGGCTCTGAGGGCCTGGCCGAGCCTGTGGACCCACGGGCCTGGTATGCTCCGGCTATTGCGTCCGGTCGGTTACCGTCGTTGACGGTGGAGGTTGGGCCCTCCCGCGTGCCGACAGTGCTGCTGCCCCTAGTCCCGGCTCCTCTTCGTTGTGCAGGCCCTACTTCGCGGTGTCGTGGTGAGACGGCGTGGGAAGCTTCAAGACCGTGTTGGCACAGGGTGGTGGTCGGTTTGGTGGTGAGCTCCGGAGCGCCCGAGGTGAATGGTGGGATCGGGAGAAATCCCTGTCAGCCTGGCTGACACCGACGTGGTGGCGCCTGAGGTGCCGCCGGACCTTCCTGGAGGGCGTCGGGGGCTACCCTTACTTTCTCCTCGCCGCGTACCGGGGGAAACCCCTGGCAGCAGCGTCGTCATCGTCGCGTCCTTCTTGAAGGTGTTGATTGGTACCGGCGGTTCGGAGTCCAGGAGCTTGGTGGGAGATTTCTGGTGGGCGCAGCGGTCGCGAGGCTTCTCCGCTTTTGTTGATCCGCCATTGTTGGGTGTTGATTGGTACCGGCGGTTCGGAGTCCAGGAGCTTGGTGGGAGATTTCTGGTGGGCGCAGCGGTCGCGAGGCTTCTCCGCTTTTGTTGATCCGCCATTGTTGGCATTTTTTTCTTTTATATTTTCTCTTTCGTTTCGATTGGGCATGATCGTTGGTTGTATCGGTGTTGGTTGCTTTGTAATACAAAGTGGGGGCAAACCCTTTTTCGGTTATTTCGCCAGATAAAATGATACAGTACCATATTTTAAAAATAAAATTTATAAGTTCTAGAAACATCCAAAATACATATGTGGGGTGTGTGTTTACGAATGCCACAATTTGCAGAATTAAGCAAGCCCTCGAGAGGGCTTAGTTGATCATGATTTATTTTTATTTATTTATTTATTTTGCTTTTTGTTTGTTTTGACACAGATATCGACCGATTTTTCTTCAAATGAGGACAACAATAAAATTGTATTTAATTTTTTTGTCCAAGTGAGATATATCTCCACACTATTCTTTCATTTTCATCCGAAAGGTCTTTGTTTTATTTTATTTTACTTTTCCACTTCAACTAGATTTAAGAAAGGACCCAATGCAATGAAATTCCACTAATATACCAAAATTAAGAAAATCAAACATAGAGTCTGCGAAATATCATATGGAGCCACGGAAAAAGACAATTTATGTTGAAACCTTGTTGTAGAGTGTTTGGCAAAGAGAAAGACATATCATATGGAGTCACGGAATAAAATATAGTCGGCGAATGAAGTAAGCTCATTAAGAGCATCTCCAGTCATGGCCCTCAAAGTCATCCCAAACGCCCGGGCGGACATCCCGGATGGCATTTGGCCCAAAAACCGCCACCCAACCGACTCCCCTATTGTCAGCCCAAACCGCACACCCCAAAGGCAGCCCATATGTAGGGCGGGTTTGGGGCCGCCCGCGCCCGGACGCGTCCGCCACGTCGGATCTGTCAAGGCGGGCCTACCCAATTTTCCCCTCAAATCGGACGGAAACCATTGCTTCTTCCTCTTCCACCGCCGCTTCATCCAGTTTGCCCGCCCACTGTTCTCCGTCGCCGCCCCCCTTCGATTGCGCCGCCGCCCCCGAAGTCACAGAGTCTGCGCCCAAGTCCGGGGCAGCCGCCGGAGCCCGTTGGCGGACGAATTCACCGTCACCGCTTCGTTTCCGATACGTTTTGCATCGGCCGACATCCACCTCGCTCTCAAAGTGTTTGTTGAAACGCCGGAGCCGGATTTTTTAGCAAAGTGTCCATTTATGTAGGCATGAATTCTTCGTCCGATGAGGAGTGTGATTACGCAGCCGTCGATGAGTTCATTTTCAAGGAGTTCGTCGACGGTTCTAGTGATGAAGACAAGCTTGACGACGGAGACGAAGAGGATGTCATGTCGATGATGAGCATGCAAGAGGAAATGGAGAAGAAGGAGGAGCATGTTCTTAACTTCAAGGGATCAATTAAGGGGCGGATCACCGTGGCCCGTGACAGGCTCAAAGGCGCTCGAGATCTCTATGAAGATTACTTCAAGCGTCCGAAACCGGTGTTTCATGAGGAAGTCACAAAGTATGATGATTATTTCAAGTTGAGGTATGATTGCTGCCGAAAACTATCCTTCTCCCCTATGCAGAAATGCACCGCTGCTTTGAGGATGCTTGCCTATGGGAAAGCCGCTGATGCCATAGACGAGTATGTCCGGATGGGAGAGAGTACATGCATCGAGGCAATGGAGCACTTTGCATACGCTGTCGTGAAGGTTTTTGGGCCAAAATATCTGCGAGAACATAATGCCGAGGATACCGCAAGGCTACTTGCCCTAGGAGAAGCAAGAGGATTTCCTGGTATGCTAGGTTCAGTGGATTGCATGCATTGGCGATGAAAAAACTGTCCAACGGGGTTGCGTGGGCAGTACCAAGGGCACAGCAAGGAGGCCACAATTGTACTTGACGCTGTGGCATCTCAAGACTTGTGGATTTGGCATGCTTTTTTTGGCATGCCCGGTTCTCACAACGACATCAATGTGCTTCAGCGCTCTCCCCTGTTCAAGAGGCTCTGTGATGGGGAAGCTCCACCATGCAACTACACCGTCAACGGACACGACTACACCATGGGATACTATCTTGCAGATGGTATATATCCTCAGTGGGTGGCTTTTGTGAAAACTATCACTAATCCCAGTACTCCCAAAAGACGTGCATTTGCAGCTGCGCAGGAATCAGTTAGGAAAGATGTGGAGAGGGCATTTGGTGTGTTGCAAGCTCGTTGGGGCATAGTTCGTGGAGCGGCTATGATGTGGGATCCGGAGGTTCTATGGCAGGTCATGACTTGTTGTGTAATTTTGCACAACATGATTGTGGAGGATGAGGAAGAAGGGGCTGCTCGCACTGACTTTGAGAAGCCTGCAGAACATGTCCACCTACCTGAACAAGAAGCAGAGTATGTCATGCAATTTCTTGAGATGCATCGACAACTTCGAGATGAAGTAGCGCACACCCAACTACTCACAGATCTGGTGGAACACATGTATGCCTTCATGGGGAGGGACTGATTTTTAATTTGCAATGATTTGTGTCCGAATAATGTGAACTTTTATGTCCGGCTACTTTTATTTTTTTAGGTACAGTTATTAATTGTAATAACGTGGTGTGAACTATTTATTTCAACATCAAAACTATCTCTATGATGGACGTGCATGGCTTGCATGGATTTGGGTGTCAAAATTTGAACATTGTGGTGTAGGACACTAGTTTTGGGGTTGTCCGGTCGGTGTCCGCGGACGCGTCCGGACGCGTCCGCGATCACTTTGGGGGCCGAATTTGGGGCCTCCGGTTGGAGATGCTCTAACAGCTCATTTTTACATATCAAAAATGAAAAAAGCATTGCCTTATTTGCTATCTTGTATTTATCATACTTTTGCCCCGGGGTCTCTTTCTCACTTAATAGTTGGTGGAATACCCGAAGCCTCTTAACTCATATTCCCGAGAAAAGGATCTAGAAAGGTTCATAGAATTAGAAGAACTTCTCTCTCGGACGTGATGATAAAAGGGAAACTAAAGATACATGTGAAAAAACCTCCTATAGAGATACACAAGGAAATAATACAATTGGTCAAATTGGATAATGCGGATCATCTCCTTCTTTATGCCCAGTGGGCTTGTGATTGTGCGCAAAGGAGCCATACACAGGGAGATAGAATAATTGGGTTAGTATAAAAAAGAACTTCGTGGGGGTCCAGAGAGCATGGGTATATTCAATATATACGCGGAAAAAAATTCAACATGAATAGTGTCACGGGAAGACAAAAATACAAAATGACACTATTTAGGTAACAATTTGTCGTTTTTGTTTCCTTATTTCTATTATAACTAGCAAAATGCCCGTACGTTGCTACGGGCAAACAAATTTAAACCTATATATACAAACAGATAATAACTTAGTCTCTTAAATCTACACAATACGAATTAAGTTTGTATGGTCGATTCATGCAGCCACCGCAAGCTAGCCTAGCCGGACTGAGCTAGCTTGGCTAGCTGATCTATAGACCAGTCGAGCAATGGCACACCCACTGCCAGGGAAAATCCACACCAAGAGAAACCGAAAACCTTATGGCCCCATCACAGAACATAATCTAATTGAAAACTATTTACATTGTTCATCTATAATAAGTTCGAGTAAAGAAACTGGGCTGCATACCAATGCCATATTGTCATGTTCCCCAAAAATAATATAAAGGATTATTTGGAATAGTAGCTATGCAATGAATGTGTCAGTCTGGATCTAACAGAAATAACATGATTGCAAACAGACTATTTAATAATATACTGAAGCAAAACATCAGAGCAAGAAGTTACATTAGTAAAATTCCTCTGGTACAGAGATCAATTTGCGTTCACTTCTTGTATGTGGTACCAATCAGTGTTGGTCACGATGTGCTCCTAGCCTCTCCTTGGGGTCAAAAGCAGTAGCTGCTCTACTACTCATACATAGTTCTGACCGGAAAGAAATGCCTGATGATGCGTACCAAGAACCAATTCTAGAGTAGTGTCTGGAGAAGAAAAGGATAGCAAGAACTGATGATGGGGTGATCCAGATTCTTATAACATACGTGAACATAAAATCAGTGCTTAATAATAGCCTTGTTGTTATTGCATGACCTCAGGTTTTTTTTGGGGCCGCTAGGATCTTGATCAGTCCAGTTACTCTTGACCGAACAGCTTGTGCTCGAGACTACATGCAGTTTTCTGGTGCCTTAGATTATATTGTTGTAGAAACTCTTTTCGACCCACAATCTTTATCCCAATTGGTTGAGGTTTTTCAAGTGGAGAAGATGCAACTGAATTGCTTCCTGGTAACAAACGGAACCCATCAATTATGAGATTGTAACTAATGGAGTCATCATCTGTTCATCTTGACATGAATCATCTACTCATCTAAAATGCTAATGACAGATTGCATTAGTTACTGGATTTTATGAAGATAACGTACGTAGCACGAGAAGTAAAATATTTCTGTGTTTTTTAAACGCAGCGGCCAAATCTACCCAGCAGATTTTGTTCATGGATTCAACAACAAGTAGCTGTAACTTCTTTTGGCTTTTGGCTTTGTTTCTGACATCTTTGGCAGTGGATCAGGAGCGAGCCTCCCCAAGCAATGGAGGGGAGAAGAATCCCACTCTCTACAGATATGCACTTCTCCATCCACAAACCAACATCTGAACCTTTTAATCAGCAGGCAACCTGAACCCGAAACCCACTATTCAGTTTGTTTTTCTCAATCTGTGACGAGTCCGAAGACGATGATGCAGTCTCTCTCTGGAGCTCCAAATATTCAAAGCCGAAACCTGCAAATACCTCAGACGTTGCTATCAAGTTCTGCTGAAGATCATCTGTGGGGTGCTCAGATATGGCCGCTCCAGCAAGTGTAGGGGCAGATGGGCATGCCGGGCACAATCGCAAGGACATGGATAAATGTCAAGCCGCGCGAGAACGCCAGGATCGCGGTACCCGCCCACCCGTCCGCCACACTGAGGAAGTGAGCGTCCTCGACGTGCTCCGGTAGGTAGCAGGAAGCCCACTCCATCCTCGTAACCCTCGTCGCGTCATACTCGGAGGTCCACCCGAGAGGCACTTCGTGGAGTTCTCCCGGTTCCTTGGCATCGGCGGCGCCCTCCGAAACCAGTGGTGGCAGCGGCAGCACGAAGGCGACGAAGCTGGCGACACAGTTTTCCTTGCGGCCTGATGATGCAGGCGAGACACGGTAACCTAGTCTGAACGCGATGTGAAAAGCGTCGGGGGTTCGATCGTCGATATTGGGTAGCTTTCGTCTGGTCGATCTCGTCTCCTCGATAAACCAGATCGATCTGGGCATCTTTTCTTCCGAGTACGAAGGAAGCTTATGACGTACGAAGGAAACGATGGACTCCGATCCGGTTTTTGCTAGGTAGGTCACGTACGACGGAAGCGATCCGGTTTTTAGGACGGACGAGACGTACGACCGGCACGTACAACGTACCACGGACGGACGAAATTTTTGGAGGAAGAAACTTTACTGATATTATATAGTAGAGATATATACTCGCGCTGCCACTGAACCTCATTCAGCTAGGCTGACAATTCCTAACCGACACCCATTGCATCGATAAATCGACATAACACGTACCCCTTCTCTAAATCACGCTTCACACGACATAATAACTGGTCATCTCATTCTTCGTGCGGTTCATTTGTTTTTCATGTTTAAGAAGATTCTAGAAAGATCAAGTTTGGTTTTCAATAGTTTATTGGTTTCTGTGTTTTTAGGTTTTTTTTGTTTCTTTTCGGTCTTTTTTTAATCCTTTTAAATTAATGAATGTTTTCGTATTTATAAAAAAATGTTCATTTTTTAAAGTGTTCATTTTTTAAATGGTTAAGATTTCGACAAATGTTCAAAGTTTGAAACTACCATTTTTTGGAATGGTTTAAATTTTACACAACCATTTTGAAAATGGTTCGGATTTTTAAAATGTTCATTTTTAAAAATGATTCTATTTTTGAAACTAGTTCAAATTTTTAAAAAGTTCATTTTTGAAATGGTTCAGGTTAAAAATGCTCATTTTTAAAAATGGTTTAGGATTTAAAAGGCTAATTTTTCAAATTTGTGAATCATTTTCAAATTTATAAACATATTTGCGCGGACTTTTTGAAATCCGGAAGGAGAACGAAACAAGAAGAAAAAGCAGAACCGAACTTGTGAAGAAAACTACCTGGCCCGGCCCACGGGGGGCAGTTCTTCAGGCGAAGCCCAACTCCTGGGCCTTGTCCACCACCACCTATATCGCTAGATCCCTACCCCTTCCAATACAGGAAAAAAAAATCCCTATCGACGGGTCGACACAATCAGGCATCACCGGCGATTCACCGACGATGGTGCGATCATCCAGGGCGGTTGCGAGGGTTACTGAAGGATGGAGCGAGCGGCTGCGGAGCATCTCGCGCCTACCCGTGCAGAAGACAGCCAAGAGGCGCGCTGCCGCCGCTATCTCCTCCAAGGCTAGGCATACCTCTCGCACGGCGTACTGTTTAGTTTGTTTCCCCTTCCATCCAAGCCTACATGTAATCATCGTATCAGTTCCACATGGAAAATATATGTGGTTAGGTTAGGTCTTCGAGACATCTTTTCCTGATCGATCTTATAGCTCCTATAGTTGGGGATTGGTGGTGAGGGGCGGGGGTATGGGCTTCCCGAATTACAGAGAGTTTAACATGGAATTTTGGTGTATTAAGTAATTAAACTTCTATTTTTTAAACTGAATTACAATTCTATTTGAACCTGCAGGAAACATGGCGCCGGGACGAGAACAGTTCAGAAAGATGATGAAGTGAATGCCCAGAAGGGGTGCGTTTCTCAGCAGCATTCAGTTTCTGGCAAACTTCCTTCAGAGAGTCCAGATTCTGGCTGCAGTTCTCCAGAGTATCATCCAGATTCTGATGGGGAGATACCATCTCCACCAATGTCACCATCCACTAGGCAGCGACTGATAGACAAAAAACGTGAGAAATACATGATCGAGGCGAGAAAGGCATTAGAGTATTACAATGTTAAACATCCTGTGCGTAAGCTCTTGTCTTCTCCCCGCTTTTTCCACTTCTTTCACTTGATCAGGTTATGCTTCAATGCTGCTCACTGACTGTGTTAAAAAACTTCCATTTTTTGAAGGTTGACCAATACGAGCCTGTGGATCTCAATCATAAACATCTCAGGCAAATTATCGACAAAGCAGGCTACTATGTCCATATGAACTTCACAGCAGAAAACTTGGAAACTAAGGCTCGGAAGATCTTCTTTGCAGAGCTGTTACTTCCTTATCGTGGTGTTGATTATTACACTGTCACTGCATGTGATATCATTGGGCCTGAATCTCCTGGTAAGATGAAATATCATTACTATCCGCTGCATGTTGTTTACCTGCTATCCATGTATTATATCTATTACTCCTTACATGGTACTCTGTTCATGTAACACTTATCCTCTTTTTTTCTATCTTGGGGATTTAAGTTTGATGCAAAGTTGTGATAGCGCCTATGTTTTGTCTTCATGAACCTCTTTGATCTGTGTTATTTGTCGCTAGGTCCCTGGGTTGGTCACATGAAAACCACAAACTTTAACATTTATAATTGGTGAAACCTTATGGATGCTACTGTGCCTATCATGATGTTTTTTTTATTTGGCCACTTGTTGCGTCGCTGACATGTGGGTATGTGCACACACTCAATGTTTCTTGAGGTGCTTTTTAATGCATGTAGAGAAAAAAATGAAAAGAAAGGTGCAACCAGATTTTATTCTATTTCTAGTAATACCCAACAGAATTTACAGAAACATATCATGGGACGATTAACTAGCACCACCTTAGCAGAAGCAATTAAGGGCATCCATTGGCATAATAGTTGACTTTTATATCCAAGCAACCAAGTCATTTACTGTGTCACATCTCAGACACAAACCGATAGCTGCAGAAGCGAGTTGTTGACCTGAAGCAGAGGAGCTCGAAGCAACGAAATCCTCTTGTAAAAGATGGTTTCTCTACATTATAGACCTGGAACATAGAAGCTGAAAGCATCAGTAGTTGCAGTACAGGGGAGGCGCGCAAGCAACATGGATATCTTCATGTACAGAAGCTGAAAATCTATTTTCCTACAAAGCTTATTTTCCATTGGCAGTAGATTTAATTTTCTTAATGTGCCCATCACCTATACCGTAAGGTACAATATCTGAAAATATATTTTCCTACAAAGCTTATTTTCCGTTGGCAGTAGATTTAATTTTCTTAATGTGCCCGTCACCTATACCGTAAGGTACAATGTCAACGTATCAGTGGTGCGCATGTGTTTCTCAAGTTATAAACATATGTTCGTACGGGCACCCATAGGAATGTTTGCGTAGGTTAATTTGTGGATCACGGGAACCCATTGCTGAAAAGGATTTTACTGAACCCTAAGTTTTTTTTCCTTTCCGAGTCTAATGGGAACTAATATCTTCTAAAAATATTACCCTTCTAAAAAAGACTATTTCTACATAGAAAAATATAATTAGGTATAACCGAAAGCCATTGTGTGTGATATATCTTTTGTAATAACTCTTACGAACAGACTTGTGTCCAATATGTTAGTTCAAGCTATATAAGAGTTTGAATCGACGCAAGTAGCCATGACTGAAATTCGGCTCATTTTCCAACACCGGATGATATTTTCCTCATACTTGTATGAGAGCCTTCCAACGTCTAGATCAATTTAGGTGGTAGCAAGGAGCGATGTCCGACTTTGTTACGCTTCTTTGGTTGGCAATGAATTGGTTGAGTATCACCATTTACTACACTACTATTGGTATACTACACAAGCATAAGCTTATATTTATCACTCAGTATTTTGTTTGTACAATTAGTGGTTTATAAAGATTTGAGGAACGATTGTTTTGTTTTCAGGCGGTTTGAGGCATGTTTATGATAGCAATGACATCCTGTTTCTTTTTGATACAATGGATATGGAGAATTGCTATGCCTGCCATGATGATGTGAAGCACCCTGAAGGCAACAACGCCTACGAGGCCGGCCATATGGGACATAGTGCCTACGAGGATTAGTAATAACCAATTAATGTTTGACATTGTATATTCAACAGGGTCGTTGCTATCAAACAGATTTCATGGAACTGGTCCACCGTGCTTCACTCATTTCCTAATGGGAAACGCTATTTAACAGCCGGCTGTAGCTACAGCCGGTTCGTCACGTCACGACTCACGCGTCGGTCACTGTCGCGCTTATATATTCAACACAAGCAAAATTCTACACCGCGCTTATATATTCAACACAAGCAAAATTCTACACCAAAAGACCAGAAATCCGATTTAACTCCCAAAATATGCTCTTGTTATTTTTTAAATCAAAATATATGAAAACACATTGAAACAATCTATAAAACAATCGAGCACAAACAGATACAAGTTTACAACATTCCATAAAATGACACTTTTTCTGTGCAAAAAAGAGAACATATGTGACCGACATGAGATTTACAAATATTTTTTCCCACCCCAGATGTCGATGGGAGCAGTTTTACCCAGTCAGGCCTAAGGATAGCAATTTTACCCACGGGTACCGTACCCGCATGGGTAGGTATGTGTACAATTTATACCCATGGGGTAGTACGCGTACCCTACCCGTTTAAGTCGTGAGTAGGGCACTGGGTAACCTCGTACCCGTGGTCCCGTTTATATACCTCTAATATTTATTCACGTGAACTTGTGGACCTATGTGAAGTTGTCATCAATTGTTAATTTGAGTTGACATAAATGTCACGTACCCAAATATATATTATTGAGTTGAGATAAATATTCTTCTTTTATCAAAAAAAATATCGATGAATGTAAATTATTAGTAATTTGTGTACTATTTGACCTACCCGTTGGGTATCCAATGGGTATGGGTATCCGTCGGGTATAGATCCGAGTAAAGTTTGAACCCGCGAGGGAATGGGTACAATTTTAATTATGCCTATTTACTACAAGGGTATGGGTATGCTATTTATCAACCCGCCCCATACCCTACCGATTGCCATCCTTAATCAGGCTCGAAGCTCCTGGGCTTTTATTCACTACCATTTCTAGCACGACCTATATCCATCGGTCGCGCTGCTAACATGCACCTTCTAGTGGACCGGCCCATTTTGTGGCTTTCATTCTATTTTTATTTTTCTCTTTTTCTTTTTCTTTTATGTTTTCATTTTTTTTATTTTTTCGTTTTATTTCTTTCTTTTTTTTGTTTTTTTCTTTCTTTTATTTTTTGAAAATGTTTCCAAAATTTTGAAAATGGTTCCACTTTTGAAAAATATTCTAGTTTTGAAAATGGTTCCAAATTTTTGAAAATATTCGCAAAATTGAAAATGGTTCCATTTTTGAAATATGTTCCAAAATTTTGAAAATATTCCAAAATAGAAAATTATTTCAATTTTTAAAATGGTTCTAATTTTGAAAATGGTTTCAATTTTGAAATCGTTTCGAAATTTGAAAATGGTTCCAATTTTTCAAAATATTCTGATTAAAAAAGAGTTCTTTTTTTCAATTCTAACATTATTCCAAAATTGAAAAAGTGAAAATAAAAGAAAAACCGAAAAGAAAACGTACAGAAAAAACAAATGAAAAAACACAAGAGTATAGGAAAGAGGAAAATTGGCCGAACGGGCCGGCCCATTTGCGAGGGCCCTTCAGGCGGCGCTAGCACGAAGCGCCGCCCGAAGGGTATCATCTCCCATCTCCCCTTAGTCTCAAAAAAAAAAAAAAAAAAAAAAAAAAACTCCCATCTCCCTATGTCCCTACCCCTTCCGATCAGGCATCCCCGGCGATTCATCGGCGATGGTGCGGTCATCCAGAGCGGTTGCGAGGGTTACGGTCACCACATGTGAAGAAGGATCAGGCTATTCCAAATCAGCGCGGAAGAAACGATGGAGCGAGCGGCTGCGGTGGAGGGCCAGCATCTTGCTCCTAATCATGCAGAAGACAGCCAAGAGGCGTGCTGCCGCCGATGTCTCCTCCAAGGCTAGGCATACCTCTCGCACCGCGTATGGGCTTGCCGCATTAATTTATTACTTTCACATGGAATTTCACTGTATCAAGTAATTATATACTTCTATTTTAACGTGCAGAAAACATGCCGCCTCGAACAGAAAAGTTCAGAAAGATGACGGAGTGAATACCCAGAAGGGGTACGTTTCTCAGCAGCATCCAGTTTCTCGCAACCTACCTCCAGGGAGTCCAGATTCTGGCTACATTTCTCCAGAGTATCGTCCAGATTATGATCGGGAGAAACCACCGTCTCCACCAATGTCACCATCCACTGAGCAGAAACTAATAGACAGCAAACGTGAAGAGTTCATGATCAAGGCGAGACAGGCGATAGAGTATTACAATGAGAAACATCCTGTGCGTAAGCTCTTGTCTTTTCTCTCTCTTTTCCACTTCTTATTTTCACTTGATCAGGTAATGCTTCAATGCTGCTCACTGACTCTTAATTGATAAACTTCCATTTTTTTAAGGATGGCCGATACGTGGCTGTCGATGTTAGTCTGAAACAGTTCTTGCACATTATCGACAAAGCAGGCTACTACATCCATATGAACTTCACGGCAGAAAACTTGGAAACTAAGACTCCGAAGATCTTCTTTGCAGAGCTGTTACTTCCTTATGAGCCTGATACTGAATGTTACACTGTCACAGAATGTGACATCGTTGGGCCTGGTTCTCCTGGTAAGATCAACTATCATTGCTATCCGCTGCATGTTTTTTACCAGCTATCTTGTATTATATTTATGTTATTCGGAAATCCCTTTTGGCTCTCTGGTGCCAGTGCACCCGCTTTTTTAAAAAATTAAACGAGTTTCAAAAACAATCCAAAACAAAACCAGGTGATACATATGCATGCCCTCTACGTATTTGCTGATTCTGGGTGAAAAACAAATCGTAATACGAGCTACATAAAAAAAAGAAATTTCGGATATCCTTCTTTATATGGCACTCTGTTCATGTAACACTTCTTATCCTTCTTTATCTTGGGGATTTAATTTTTTGATGCACAGTTATGCAAGTGCCTATGGTTTGTGTTCATGTACCTCTTTGGTCTGTGTTATATGTAGTTGAACCTGTTACTGCTAGGTTGCTGGGTATGTCACATGAAAACCAAGTCTTAACATTTATAATTGGTGAAAACCTTATGGCTGCTACTGTGCCTATCATGAGGTTTATTGTATTTTATTTCGCCACTGATTTCATCACTGACATGTGGGTATGTGCACATACTGTATGTTTCTTGAGGTGCTTTTTAATGCATGTAGAGAAGAATAAAATACTTTGTGGACAAAGAATGAAAAGATAGGTGTAATCAGATTTATTTCTATTGTTGTTCAACATTTTGGTATATATTCACTCTTGGAATATTCTGATACATTAAACTTCATGTCATTCAATATGATCCATCTCTATAAATTGTTTGCTTCATTATACTTTTGTTAGTACAATTAATCATGTTGGAAGAAATCTTCCAAAAGTTTCTAATGTTCAACATTGATCTTCAAATTGTAGAGTGTTTAAATTACTAACTACACTACTGATATACTTCTTGGAGTATGTACTCCCATATCCACTATTGATTATAAAGACAAATAGTTTTGGCAGAAAAAAGATAATTCACAGGTCACAGCGATCAGTAAAAGCCCTTTTCTATTTGCTCTTACGATCGGATTGAAGTCCAATATGTAAGTTCGAACTGTATAGAGTTATAATCGACGGACATAGCCTTCACTGGTACTTGACTCATGTTCCAACCAACATAGCAAATGATTCTCATATTTAGCTTATCTCTTTTTAAATCGTGATAGAAAATATAGCGGCCAATGAGCCTCGAGCTTTTTCTTGCAGCCTTGATTAACATCTAGAAAGATAGAAAGCCGAGTTTAACCTCAGCACCATTGTCTAGATCCCTTTGCAGAACACGTGGCACATTTGGTAGTAGATTTAATTTTCTTAATGTTTGATTGCATGTGTAGGTTAATTTAAGGAACACACGGAGCCCGTTGGCTTTTGCACGGGAACCCATTGCTGAAAATGATTTTATTGTTTTTTCCTTTCAGTGTGTAATCATAACTAATATCTTCTAAAAATATGTTGTCCTTGTGTCCTTTCTAAAGAAGAATGTGTTCTGTCTAGAAAGAGACAACTCGTGGGTATAAGTGAAAGCCCTTGTGCGTCAAATCCCTTTCATGGAAACTCTTACGAACATAATGTGTCCAGTATGTTAGTTCGAGCTATATAGGAGTTTGAATCAACGCAAGTAGCCTGACCGGAATTCGGCTCATTTTCCAACACCGAATTTTATTTTCCTCACACTAGTATTGAGAGCCTTCCACAGTCTACATCAATTTCTGTTGTAACAAATAGCGATGCCCGATTAAACTTCTTCAGATGACAATGATTTGGTTGAGTATCACCATTTACTACACTATAGGTATAGTGCACAAGCATGTGAAACAGCTTATATTTATTGCTCAGTATTTTGTTTTGCTTATAAAGATTTGAGGAATGATGGTTCTGTTTCAGGCGGTTTGAGGCATGTTTATGATAACAATGACATCCTGTTTGTTGGTGATACAATGGACATGAAGAATTGCTATGCCTGCTATGATGATTTGAAGCACCCTGAAGGCAACGGCGCCTACCAGGCCGGTCATATGGGACATTTTGCCTACGAGGAATGAATAATTAATGTTTGATTGTTGTGTTTCTTGTCTGATGGTTTTTGGTAGGTGTCTTAAGAATTAACAGCTAAATATTGTGCATATATCTGCAAGTATGTCTGTAGGCAGTGGAATTATTTTTATGTAGAGACGCTTTAAAATGTCTGATTTGTCGTGGGAAAGGTTTTTATCCAGAATTTACATTAAGGTAGAATTCGGTTTTGGCGTCCTTCTGGCATAAAAATACGCTTGTAGACAAGACTTACTCTTACATTTGAAACGTCTAGTAGCCATAAGAAATGACTTTTCCAGACTTTGATGCCAAGGCTAAACAGAAACAACGATTACGAGAGTAATTAGAAGTATCCACAAAGAGCTGATTAACAGATTCTGCACAAAGAATAACATTTCAGTGTGGAAACAAAGAGGAAACAACATAGTTTGCCAAAGATAGGACATGCAACACCCTTGAACTCCAAAGGAGGCACAAATATTCCTTTAAACACAAACACCATTCCACCCAAATAAAGGAATATCTTGCATGCTTGAATATATATTATAAGCAGAAAGGCTGAGGCGTGTACTATTAAAGCAGAAAGATTTCCTGTCGAGACCGTGCAACGTGTCACATCGGAGAGAAGCTCTCGCGAAAGACGATCTAGGTCTAGCGGCCGCCGGCAGCCACCATAGGTCGGTTCCCCCTCCTCCGGCCGGCCTCGCCGGCATCAGGAGGGGTGGGGAACCCGATTTATGAGTAGAGTTTTTGATAAAAATAGTGTTTTCAACAGTCTAGGTTAGGTTTTTGGTATCCATCTTCTTGATCAATGGAGATGGAATCGTCTATAATACGTAATCGTTGGCTCTTCATTCGACGACGAGATCTCCTTCCGGTCTCAAAGGTGGTGTTGGAAGATTATATTTGTCTAGGTTTTTTCCTTAAGACAGATCGATTTTGGATTTTTTTTTCTCTTGGTTGCCGCGAGAAGATTTGTCCTCGCAATATCTGTCCCAGCTGTTGCGTATTCGACAATGGTGGTTTGTACCCTCGGATCCCAGCGACGTCGACCAGGTTGTCCGGTTCTTTTTTCCCTGAAATATTGGTGTTGTTACTCTTACCGATGTTGGTTGATTACTTCAATGACTATGTGTGTGCACGTAGTTTTGGCACTGCAACTCAAAACAATTATGGGAGAACCATCGTTAGTATTTACAGGTTTGTGGTTTATTATTTTGTTGTTCTACGGCTGCCTTCAGAGAAGTACTCTCAATGGTAGCAACAAATTATTTTGATTGTTTCCTGAGCGTGGTAGATCAATCTGGTGGTGACGACTTCAAGCATGATTCTTAGAATCCTGCGAATCAAATAGGCACTTAAAAATGATTTTTTTTAGAACAGGGAATTTTATTAATCTCAGCCTCTGCATCGAGTGATGGACGGCACTTAAAAGGGATGAGTGCATGTTTGTAATCTCCACCACCACGGGTGGCGGTAAGGCATGGAGTTGTCATGTCATGTCACTCAGTCCATGCTTTGGCATGTATGGAAAACGAAGTACCCAGCTATGCACGAGCCGAGCAATCTTGGTTTTCCTCCGGCGTTTCCTGTCACGCGTCTGTGTGCATGCTTGCGGAGACCGGAATGGTCGAGCGTTGAACTGAACAGAGAGGGCCCCTGGACAGCATGGTGCTCACGGCGCCTCTGGGATAACTCATGCGGTAGTGATCCTCACTGTATATGCATGGAGAAAATTGCACTCGACTTTAGTTTTCACTTTGTTTATATCCGTTGTGTAACTTGTTCTGATACAGGCAGGGAGGACGGTCGACAAAGCTGCAGTACGATCGATCACTTCACCTCATCATCATGGTAATGCATCAAGCCCATGAAATAGCCACCTGCGCCGGCCCCGACCTCGGTCGCCGTCGTCTACAACTCTACATGCGTGCGTTCGGCCTCGGTTTATAAAAGCGTCGACAGGCCGGGGGACAAGGAAACAGGCACCCAGCACCTGAGTGAGAGAATCCAGAATAACAGCATGAAAAACCCTATGAAGCTGGAGCAGGACGACGGCAGGGTTGCCGACGACGACGTCGGGCAGATCAGCACCGCCGTGGCAACATTAATACCACACGCACCCGCTGCTACTCCTGTTCCTACCGCCATGAGTATGTCCGCACTATGTCTCTGATATATGTAGTTTCATCGCATGCATGTTCTGATTTTGGGTCTTAATCGGCGCTATATAGGTGCCGGCGGGGGCTTATTCACGGCGGCGCAGTGGGTGGAGCTGCAGCGGCAGGCACTGATCTACAAGCACATGGCCGCCTCGGCACCCATCCCCTCCTACCTCCTCTTCTCCGATATCAACGCGACCGCCGCGGCTGCGTCGTCCTACTACTACTGCTACAACACTCCCCTGCTCGTCCCGCATTACCAGGCCGAGCAGGCAGCGAGGATGTCCATGCTGCTGCAGTGCATGCAGCAGGCCGTCTCGCGGAGGAGGTGCGGCCGCACGGACGGCAAAAAGTGGCGCTGCGCCAGGGACGCCGAGCCCGACCAGAGGTACTGCCAGCGCCACCTCAACCGCGCCGGCCGGCCACGCCACCCTCCACCTGCAAAAAAGCCGGAGCAACAAGATGCAGCTGCTGTGGTGGATGGTCCTCGTCGTGACCGGCACAAGCAGTCCACTCAAACTGATCATGGTACCAGGTCGTCCTCCGGCAACTACTCCGGCGGCAGCAGCAAGGCTGCTTCTTCTGTGGGAGGCCTCTTGGACTTCACTGGCCGAGTCTGCCTCCCAGAGCAGCGGGAGAACCGGCTCAGCCTCAACTACGACAACATCGCCGAGCTCTACTGCAATAACAACCAGATGGCCGCCACGGCACCATCGTCTTTGATGGCCGCGGCTCAGGATGACGACGCCAACGTTCATGACGCAGCAGCAAGCCGCTGGGTGGGCATCGGAGGACCCCTCGGCGAGGTGCTCGGCCTCGCTGCTGAGATTAAGTGGCCCGTCTGAGGCTGCGGCGTGCAGTGGACCAGCAATGACAATGGTCAATGAACCCGGCCCAAACACCTCTAGCTCCATGCGTGAATGCCTGATACATGCATGCCATGGTCAGCCAGTGCCCTTGAATGCAGGTCAAAGTGTGTATCCGACCCGTACGTGTGTAGCAAAGCGTTTGTGCTAAAATTCAGCAACCGCGTTCCGAATCACAAGACACTTGCACTTTCCTTTAGGTTTTTGTGTGATTACCGGAAATTCACAATGGCTATCGAGATCATATGCTTCTGCTCGAATAAAAAAAGTAAATAATTCAAAAAAAAAATCTAAAAAAATTGGTGACGAATATATGCAAGTGCTCTAAATATGTGCCAAGTTTCGTGCGGAAATAATATTTGTGGTGGTTTGTGTACAAAATAAATAAATAAACAGACCAAAATGGGATTTTTAAAATATTTGTACATTACTGATTTTATGTTTTTGCACATAGCACCACACGATTTATTTCATTATGAAACTACACATCTATTTGAACACTTGTATATATTCGTCGCCAATTTTTTTTAAAAAACTTTTTGCTATTTTTTATCTTTTTATTCGGGTAGGAGCATGTGACCTGAGGAATCAAAACGACACACCTTGTGATTACACTTTTACGACACTTATAGCAACTCTCTAGCGCCAAAAATAGGCGTTAAATCACAAATAAACAAACATGGATCAAACATATAACATGTTCATAAAAAACGTTTGAGACCTCATAAATCCTCATAGGTCCCATCGCAGATGTCCCAGTGCCGAAACCAGCCAAACTTACTCGTCCCTTTGTCAAGGAAATGAGATCCATTGACTTCGTGCACAAAAGTCAAAGAGTAAGTTTAGGCGTCTGCTTGCCCTCCGATGTCAATCCAACGAAAAAATTCATCTAAAATTTGAACTCGAAATTCAAACTTATCAGAAAAATTAAAAAATCCCAGGAGGTTGTATATGGTATGTTGTGTCAAAGTTTCGAATAATTTGAATAATTTATTTATCGTCAAATATATAATCATATTTTGAGCTTAAAAAGTCATTAAATGATAAACGATGGGTCCAAATGAAACGATTTTTTTTCATAATACACAATGGACCAAATATGGTTTACTAGAATTTTCATTTTTCCTGAAAAGTTTGAATTTCAAGTTCAAAATTTAGGTGAGTCTTGCCCGTTGGATGGAGATCGGAGGTCCAAAAGATGCCTAAAGTTACCCCGTGACTTCTATGCATAAAGTCATTGGATCTCTCGTCAGGTCTTCTCTCGCCTTCTGAAGAATTTCATTTGTATCCATTATCATGATCTGATTCTCATCGACTATTTTTTGTTGCTTCATCCGGTTCTCCTTGCGAAGAAGGCTACGCTCCTTGCGCTTGTCCTCGGCCAACTTCTTATTCCCCTATTTTTTTACTTGTTGCCAGTTCACCAATTTCGCTTGGTTACTTCCCGGCCAACTCTACCTTCAATTGCAACGCTTGAGCCACAATCTCCTTCATTGTGAAGACTAGAAATATAAATTAAATTATTTTGCATTGATTTCTTGCACACTGATGGAGTTCGACATTATCTAGATCTAAGATTTTCGTTCATAATACTAAAATTTTGATATGAGATGTTGAAAATTTCTGAAAATCTGGCTCCATGAAGCCCGAGCTCTGTTTTGTCTTTGTGTCTCTGTTCCACTAACTACCCCAATCAGTAGAAAATTCACGATCCACCTAATCCTTTGTGGAACTTTGATTCATAAAGCCCACCTGATATGTAGACCGAAAGATCTGGGTGGTTTAGGGGTTGAAGTGCTCGAACTAAAAAATAAATGTTACTCGGTATACGGCTATTTAAACTTTTAAATGAAGAGGGAGTTTGGTAGTAATTTCTGCAAAACAAGTATCTTCATAGTAAAACTTTAGCTCAGGTGGTAGCACAACCGTCCGATTCACCTTTCTGGAAAGTAAAGAAGACTTCTTTAGTAGAGGGTCATTTTGGGTTGGTAACGGGGAAACCAAAAGGTTTTGGGAGGACACCTGGCTAGGTAATACTCCGTTAAAAAATCAACATCCATTGCTTTATAACATTGTGCAACAGCAAAATGTATCGGTTTATGATGTGTTTCACACAATGATCCACCTTTAAACATTGGCTTTCGAAGGGCTTTAGTTGGGAACAAGTGGGACATGTGGTCTCATTTATGTGTTAGACTAATGGATATTACTCTTAATGATGTTCCGGATAGCTTTAGTTGGAAATTGACACAAAACGAGATCTTTACGGTAAACCTGTGTATGAAAACTTAATGAATGATCATACTAGATTCTTACAAACATACTTATGGAAATTGAAAATTCCGCTGAAAATCAAGGTCTTTATGTGGTTCCTTTGTAAAAAAGTTGTGCTTACTAAGGATAATTTGGTTAATTTTTTTTGGAAAGGTGACTCTCATTGTTCCATTTGTAGGAATAGTGAAACCGTTGAACATCTATTTATGTCTCGTCCTTTTGCAAAACTGGTTTGGCGTGTTGATTTTTGTACCTACAATATTCCTCCCCCACCAATATTACTAATATGTTTGGGAATTGGTTGAATGGGTAGACAAAAATACCAAAGATAGGATCCGTATTGGCGTTTCAGCTATTTGTTGGTCTATTTGAAATTGTAGTAACAATCTTGTTTTTAACAGGAAATTTTTTTTCATGTGTTACAGGTTATTCATACGGCGGTGCACTGGATCCAGCTATGGGCCTTCTTGCTATCTTCGTACCAGCGAAACCATATGGTGGCTGGATGCATACGATTCCTGTTGGTAGCACATAATTTTTCTCCCGGCATACGTGGCAGCATATTAGTAGACTTTCGTAGTGCACTACATGCTTTGCTTTTCGTCCGGTTGAGCCTTGTCTCAATCTCTTTTTGATCATTTGAGATGTAAAACTATACTTGACATATATTTGGTAACAAATAGATGTGTGCATCACTCGATGCGGAGGCCGGGAGCACGGGACACCCGCATTTCTAAAAGAAAAAAAGTCTTGCTAGCGTACGTACGTTGAGCTCGTCACCCTCAGTTTTCTTAGCAAGATTCTAGATCATCTGATAAACCACCTAACTGCTATGAAATTCACAGCCGTTTAAGTATCTTTGACGTGACCTGCATGCATGGAACACGGATGCATAACAATTGTGTGATGCGCCGGTACAAAGCTTCGTCCCAGTACGCTGCTAGCTGCTAGCTGCTAGTGCCACTCCCACCGCGTTCCCGCCATCCGAGGGCCGGGCCTGTGTCCAAGCAGCCATGGACGTCCCACTCTACCTGCTGCTCGTGCCGCTCCTTGCCATCATCCCCCTCCTGCTCAGACGGTCCGCGCCACGAGCGCGGCTCCCGCCGGGGCCTTGGGCGCTGCCGGTGATCGGCCACCTGCACCACCTCGCGGGCGCTCTCCCGCACCGTGCGCTGCGCGACCTGGCGCGGCGCCACGGCCCGCTGATGCTGCTCCGCTTCGGCGAGGTCACGGCCGTGGTGGCCTCGTCCCCGGACGCGGCGCGCGAGATCATGAAGACGCACGACCCGGCCTTCGCGTCACGTCCCGTCGGGCCCATGTCACGCCTCTGGTTCCAAGGCTCCGAGGGCCTCGTCTTCGCGCCGTACGGCGACGACTGGCGCCAGCTCCGCAAGATCTGCACCCAGGAGCTCCTCAGCGCCCGCCGCGTCCACTCCTTCCGTCCCGTCCGCCAGGACGAGCTCCGCCGCCTCCTCCGCTCCGTCGCCTCGCCGTCGGGGTCGTGTCCGGTAAACCTGACCGAGATTATAGCGGCGTACGTCGCGGACTCTACCGTACGCGCCATCATCGGCAGCCGACCGTTCAACGGCCGAGACGCGTGCCTGAAGCTGTTCGAGGACATGTTCCGCATGATGCCCGGGCTGAGCCTGCCAGACCTGTTCCCGTCCTCGCGCCTCGCGATGCTCGTCAGTCGCGAGCCCGGAAGGATCAAGCGCTGCCGCCGCGCGATGCTGGAGATCATGGACGCCGTCATCCAGGAGCACCGGGAGAGAAAAGCTGCCTCCGAAGATGTAGAGGACGAAGACTTGGTCGACGTGCTCCTCGGGCTGCAGAAAGAATTGGGCTGTCAACACCCACTCACCACCGACAACATCAAATTCGTCATGATCGTAAGTCTCGACACAACAATCTGGAATCTCCATGCGGTGCATATCATGCCATTCATCATTCATGTGGGCCACAAGATTAATGTTAGCTCCTCTGTTTCTCTCACACGTACGTACAGGACATGTTCGCCGCCGGCAGCGAGACGGCGACGACGGCGTTGCAGTGGATGATGGCGGAGCTGATGAGGAACCCGCGAGTCAGGCACAAGGCACAAGAGGAGGTCCGGCAAGCACTTGCCGGCAACAACGAGGTGACGGAGGACGCCCTCGGCAGCCTCCACTACCTACACATGGTCATCAAGGAGACGCTCCGGCTGCACGTGCCGGGCCCGCTGCTGACGCTCCGGCAGTGCCGCAGGCCGTGCCAGGTGCTCGGGTACGACGTGCCCGAGGGCGCCACCGTGCTCGTGAACTCGTGGGCGATCGCCAGGGACCCTGCACACTGGGACGAGCCGGAGGAGTTCGTGCCGGAGAGGTTTGATCGGGATCGGCAAGGTGGTGGTGGCGGTAGGGACTTCAAGGGGACGGACTTCGAGTTCATACCGTTCGGAGCGGGTCGGAGGATGTGCCCAGGGATGACGTTCGGGCTGGCGCACATCGAGCTCGCGCTCGCCGCGCTGCTCTTCCACTTCGACCTCGAGCTGCCTGATGGCGTGGACGCGGCAGGGTTGGACATGACGGAGGAGGCTGGCATCACCACGCGGAGGAAGGCCGACCTTCTCGTGATCGCTGCCACCCGTGTTCCTGTGCCAGTTGAGTAAACCGGCGTTGCTTCTTCGCCACTGGCAGGAAATAATAATTAAATTGAAAACAAAATTCAAACATTATAATGTCCAGACATAGGTCGACTAAGATTTTCTTAGATTATAATGTCGATTGTGCTCTAGGATTTGGTTACCACATTGGAAAAAAAATCGAACCGGGCCAATAGTTCGATTTCCGGTAACTTATCGGTCGGATTCTGAGTCAAAATTTGAAATTGAAAACTTGAAAGATTAAACTCATTTACCATAACAAATATCAAACCACTACTGCGTCAAGTTTAAATTACTTAGATTGAAGGTGTTGGGAAGTCATCAAGAACGATCTAATAGCTATGCTTTTTCAGTTTCAACAAATGAATTTGCATTTGCTTAAACAGAATTTTTTTCATCGTTATTTTGCTTCCTAAAAAAGAATATGCGGTTAAAATCCAGCAATATAGACCTATATGTCTTCTCAATTATACTTTAAAAATATTTACTAAAGTAGGTACTAATCGAGTTACGGGTATTTTCATAAAGTTATTCGACCTACACAAACTGCCTTGATACATGGGAGATATTTTGAAAGGGGTTGGTATCCTTCACGAAAACATTCATGAACTTCAGAGGAAGAGGAAGCATGATGTTCTTTCTAAAATCGATTTTAAAAAGCATATGATAAAGTCAAATGGGCCCCCGTTACAAGCCATGTGTATAAAAGGATCTGCACAGCATTGGTGTAACTCGATTATGCAATTTATTTAGGCGGTGGAGGGGGGGGGGGGGGTGGATTTTCGTGTAAATGATGACATAGGTCATTATTTTCAAACCAAAAAAGGGAGATCCAATGGCTCTGATGCTTTTTAATATTTTTGCCAATATGTTGGTTATTCTTATCGCACATGCGAAGGAAGATGGTCATGTTGGAGGTTCAATTCTTCATCTCGCCGAAGGAGGGTTCTTCATCTTATAATATGTGAATGATACTATTCTCTTTATGGAGCAATTTAGCAAAAGCGACTAATATGAAATTGATTTGATGTGTCTTTGAACAATTGTCGAGGCTGAAAATTAATTTTCATAAGAGTGAGATTTATTGCTTTGGGAACGCCAAAGTGGTACAAATTCAGTATAGGCAAATATGTCGGTGTGCATCTGGTTCTCTTCCCTTTAAATATCTTGGAGTGTTATCAATTATGCAAAACTTCGCTACGCTGAAAGGCACCCAGTAGAATGTTGTTTTGGAGGCAAACTTGTCTGCTAGAAAAGCAATATGCTCTCATACGAAGATTGTCATGTTTTAGTTAATTCGATGTTAACAGGCTTGCCCGTGTTTATGTTGCTGTTTTTCTAGAAATACCTAGGGGTAAGCAAAAGTCTCGATCCTATAGATCTCGCTTTTTCTGACAGAGTAATAAGAATAAGCTGCGGTGACCCAGCACACCACTGCATGTTGTAGTGTACAAGTCGTTGATGTAACACGCACGGAAGGACCTTTCCGCAAATATTACATCTCTCAGAGTAGTACAACAGAAACATAGTCGGTCCAAGGTAACACTATAGGATTACAACACTATTCAATACAAAATCTCGAGACCCTCCTTTTATATTGAAGCAAGTCTCTTGCAAATGAAATACAGAAAGATCCAAATCGTAACTCTAAGCTAGATATCAGCTCTAGCTCTAATTCCTCATCCACTACTGCTGTTGTCACAGCCCTAATCTATTCCATCTGGAATATCTTTATCCAGGGTTGTCTCCTCCTTCCAATAGTTGTTGTCTCCTTCATTGGCAAAGTGGTCGTCATGTATGCCATTGACAATATTGTTGTTGCTCCACCATTGCCACTGTTGTCGTCGTTCTTCTGTTGATGAAGTAGCAGTTGACTCCTTCAAGCTCCACCAGTAGACTTGACTCCTTGTTGGATACTTCCTTGACGTCGTGATGGCTAACTGTCAACTCCTTTGCTGTCTCCAAAATCTAAGCAGGGGGTCAACGAGGAAAGGGTAAGCAACTCGAGCGTTACTTAGCAAGTTCAATAATATAGGAAAGAGTTTTTGTTTTGATGCACTAGCTACTGCCATGACCAACGGTCGTAGGCATAATGCAAGTTTTGGAAAAGATTTCTTCAAAAGGTCAGTTTTATTTCAGAAAACTATGCTCACAGTCTCCACGGGTTCATAGTCATCACTTGGGATGCCTTTCCCGCTGCGGTCTGTAGTTCCTTCCGGGAACACGGATGTGACAGCCACAATTTCTTGTTGTTGACTCTGCAGAGCTGCGTAACTTTACCCATGAGAGAAACCCAGCCTTGTTGCCTTTCCGAGCGGCCAAACTCGTCCATACTTCCATGGTATGGGGCCAGGTGTGAGTCCAAAGCCAATCACCGCCCTCTCCGCACAACACATATCCGCCCATTTGTGGCGCGGCCGGTAACAAAGACCGCTATCCCGCCACCCCTCCCGAGCTTCTATTCCAGTCACCCCGTCAGGTGGGAAGGTCACGCGCTTCCACGCTGTTGGCCGCCGCAACGGACACAACCAGGTAATAGCCTGCCGAGGATATGTGAACGAGAGAAGATACGGCTGACTTTTACCGTCCATAGCAGATCTCATGGTAAACGCTTCAATACGGCGCAAGGATCACTGTGACATTGGTAATTAATCCTAGGTATATACTTTCCCGTACAATGGAACCTCCACCACAACATCAATCCGTGGTTCCATTGCCAGCCAAACAATATATATTAGCAATTCACATCATTCGAAAATAGTTTTTCTTTTTCAATGCAATGATAATAATACGTTTTTGAAAATAGTTTTTATAAAATATTTCAATAAGGATATGCAAGAATGAACTTGCCTGTGGTAGAAGTGACAGTTCAGGCCCTTCGGGGTTCTAGGGTTTGCGGTAAAACCCCGAGTTCTGAAAATAGCAAAGTAATCCTGATAAGGACTACTGAAAACTCTAGCAGCATGCTATTATGCATAGTAATGAGATGCACCGTCACCCCACAATTCCCAAGTTGCGGATTTTATGACTTTTCAAGTGCTTTAGAGTTTTTAATTATTTAAAGAATTTGACAACAATTTTCACGAGGAATAAATTTTAAGTGATTAAATTGAAATAGTTCAATATAATTGAACTTCAAGACTTTATTTTCCCATATTATTTTCTTTTAAGAAAATAGTTTTTGAAAAAGAATTTCAAGTCATTTCCACTTAAGGATCTTTGAATTTTTTATCCACAAAATATTTTTCAAAACTTCAAATAAAACTTATATTAAAATTCCTCATAATTTATAGAGTGTGTTGACTATTTTTAGCTGATTTTTGTTCCTTTTATTTGGGAGTTAAAATTCATTTAAGTTTGAATATTTTTGATTTAGGATGAATAACAAGATAGTCTTAGTATAGTTCAAATATTATTTTGAACTTAGTATTTGTTTTTCCCAAATTATTTTTCTTGAGAAAATAATTTTAAGAAATTATTCCAAAGAATAATCCACTTAAGGATCTTTGAATTTTTGCTACAAGAAATAGTTTTTAATAAATTAAGTAGATATTTTATTTGGATTACTTATTTTCTTCTGATATCTGTAGATATTTTTAAATTATTTTTAGGATTTTATTTGAATTTATAGCAAGTTTTGAAATTTGGGAAAATTTTCATAATTTAAAAATATTCGCAAATAGGTCCCTGGTCCAATTTGGGTTGAACCAGGTCAAAAATCGAGTCTGGCTCGGTCGGTCAACCGACCCGAGCCACTCTCTCTCTCTCTCTCTCTCTCTTCTCGCTCGTGCCCGAGCCCGACCTCACCCAGGCGTTCATGTCGCCAGCGCCGTCGCCGCCCTGCCCCGGCCAACTCCGGCCGTCTCCGCCGCCGTGGTGTGGGGCAAAACACTCCCCTCGCTCCTCTCTTCCCCCTCACCGGAGCGATTTGGGCGTTGCTTCCTCTCGTGGCCGCGCGCATCCCCTTTGCCCTAGGGTTAGGGTTCGCCCAGGCCGTGTGCTCGTCTTCTCCGTCGTGCTCGCCATGGCTGGGTGCAGGGCTTGCCCCCCTGTGCCGCCATGGTGTGGTGGTGTGTACCTCTACCTCCTTGCGCCCCCTCCACCGGTAGCGTGAGCCCTGCCTCGCCGCCGTGGGGCTACGGCCATGGACGCCAGGTAATGTCGATTTCTTCCCCTCTATCCTCTACCTCTAGCTGTAGTAGCTGCTACTCCTACTCATGCACCTCCTTGGTGTAGGAACTGATGAGCAGATGATGCTCTGCTACTCGATGCATGTATCTGTGCTTTGGCAATTTTCTGTATGCTTATTTGTGAGAAAAATGGTGTAGATCTTCATGTTTAGATCCCTCCATTAACTCTGTGAATTATTTGTGGGCTAAAAATGCTCACAGATGTGATTAAGTGTTAAGAAAATTTATACTGAGCTAGTAGTGGTACTAGCCATGATGATTTGATGGTTTAAGGACATGATTTAGTCCTGTTTGCTTGCTGTGAAGATGATTTGGGATGATTCATGCATGTATGGATCACCCCTTAACCTCTGGAATTAAAATGATGAGCATTTCTTGCTCACTGACAAGATAAACATGTAGGAAATTAATTCTGAGCTAGCTTAAGGACTAGCAGTGATGATTTAGTTGGTTTAAAGCTTGATTTAGTCAAGTGTGTTTGCTGTGATGCCTCCATGTTGAGTTACACAGCAAATTGCTTGATTAGAAGTGTTTTTTTTATGCTTTCCTGTGCTTCTTCCAAGTATGTATCTTGGATATGATTAGTTAATCCAGCTCTGCTGGTTCACTGCCATGAGGTGATGTGTTGTGCAGCAAAATAAGAACAGATGCTACACTAAATCCTCCCTGTGCTTCTGTGAATGCTCAAACAATATGCTTTGCACACAACTTCACTCCCTGTCTCACTCAGTTCTAAACTTTGCACACACAGATGTACTCTGCTTGCAATTCCATCATTCTAAAGCACCACACCTTGCTGAGCAAGGCTCTGTTAAGAACAGATGCTTATTTAATCACTCAAGCATGGTTCTGTCATTTACAGAACCTGCTAATCACTCTCTAGCTTGAAAATTTAACAACCTTGGGTGTAGAGCAGATTAGGCTACGGTAGAGTCTGAATCTTGCTCCAAGGTTCAACCTCCAGGCCTGCTTCTTGTGGTTCTTCTTGCTACTGGCCTCCTTCTAGGGCTTAGTGGCTTGTGGTGGATGGTTTTAGGTAATCTCCATGCTTGGCTAGTGGCTGGTGTGTGTTCTTGGTGAAGAACAGATAGATTTGTGATCTGGATGTGATGATGGTTGTGCACTGGGTGTATTGTGGTTGCTGTGAGTTTGTGTGTGCTGGTGGCTACGGCTTGGGTCTATATTTATACACAATTGGGCACTTCTGTGCTTGTGACACCAGGATAATTGGGCTGTGGTGACTAACCTGCTTGCAGTGGCCCTCTTTGCCTCGAGCTGCTCTATTTGACTCATTCCTGCACTCCTTTTCACCTAGGAGATCAGCTCTGCTCTGCTGCTGCGCAGTTCATCTCCCCCTGGTGATAGCTATGAGTCATTCTTGACTCATTGCTCCTATCTGGTCCAGATTTCTATGTGGCAATGCTTGGCTGAGAATTGGGGATGCTAAAGATAGTCGGTTTTCTAATTAAACTCAAGTGTGTGGCCAATTAAGCTCATTGTTAGCTTAATAAGTGGGTTTAAGGATCCACTTGTCAATTAATGGCAAGTGTGATACCATTTCATTTGCTGGATTTATTTGCATTTGATCTTCTGGTTTTACCAAATGGAAATGTGAATTATGTTGCCTCTCTTATGTATGGTCTTGTGATCAGCTGCTCGAAAGCACATGTTGCCTATTGTTGCCTGAAGTTAAATCTATTATGTGCTAAGCCTTTGCCCCTTAAGTTGCCTTCGGATTTGATAAGAGCATGATCACAGATCAGTCCCTTGTTTGTTGCCTCAGGATTATATTTGCATTTCCACTCTGTCTAACCAAACCATAGTTTTGGTTAGGCATTAAACCAGATTTTCTATACTAATATGCCAGCACCAAATGGTGTTGGCAACATTTTAATCTTAACACCATTTTCTTTTGTTTTTGATGTTTGTTCTTGCAGGTTGAAGATCTCCTGAGATTTTAGAAGTCATGATGTAGTTTTTAGGATTTTATTTCATTCCTTTTGTAAGCTCCAAATTGATGTAATTATAAAGTTGTAAATCTGTTTGTGTTGGACAAATTGTAATAATCTTATTTTCTTGCATTTGGATGGATGAATTCTTGTAATGAAATGGATTCAAACATGTGTTTGATTTATATTTGAACTTGTGAATTAAATTATGATTCTTATTTGAATCATTGAATTTGTTGTGATAATGTATGTGCATGTCTTATGTTGAATCCTATGGAATGACTCATTCCTTTTTATTATAACTTGTGTTATTGAATTATAATGTGTGTGGATAAAGATTGGATAAGATGTTGAAATGTGTTCAACTAAGAACTTATAAATGAATCATGTCAAAAATTTGACATAACCCACTTAGAGAGGTTTTGAAAATAAGTAGTGGGGTGTATCGACACCTCTAGACTATCTGTCGATGCCTGACTCCCAGACCCTCGACACTTGTCTGGTATCGACTCCCGACTCTTTTATCACAAAAGCGCAAAAATTATCCCGTTTTTACCAAAAGATACATGAATGCACAAATGAAATTCCTAAATCTACCCTCTCGAGTCTTATAACTGTGGGGTATTACATCAGCGAAAATATCGGTTAACAAAATGAAATATCAATTGTTGACCGAAAGATCAGGGAGGCTTAGGAATTGAGGTTATCGACTTGAAAACAAAGGTAAATGGTTGTTTAAATTGTTAAATAAGGAAGGGATGTGGCAGGAGTTGCTACTAAAGAAATACCTTCATAACAAAACATTGGCTCAAGTTGAGATTAGGTCCCATACTTAAAGATAGTTTCTTTAATAGAGGATTTTTCAGAATTGGAAATGGGAAGACCACTAAGTTTTGAGAAGATACTTGGTTAGGTTCTTCCCCATTGCAACACCAATATCCATCGTTATACAACATCGTTCAACGAAAAATGTTTCTATTCATGATGTTATATCTACTACTCCTCCTATAAATATGAGTGTTAGAAGGGCCCTAATTGGAGACAAATGGGATGAATGGTCTCATTTATGTCTTAGGTTGATGGATATTAATTTGTGGCATCTAGATGATATATTTGCGTTGAAGATTAACAATATATTCATGGTTAAGTCTATGTACGAAGACTTGATGAATGTGTATACTGTTTACTTACATAAATATCTTTGGAAACTAAAAATATCGCTTAATATTTACGTGGTTACTTAATAGAATGGTCTTGCTTACGAAGAATAATCTTGCTCAAAGGAGTTGGCAGGGATGCACGAAATGTTCTTTTTTTTTGCTCTGAGGAGATGGTAGAACATTTGTTAATCCTTGTCTGGCGTTATTAATATGTTTGGAAATTAGTTGAATGATGTTGATAAAAAGACCAAGAATGAGATTCGTATTGGAGTCTCAGCTATTTGTTGAGCTATTTGGAATTGTTGAAATAGTCTTGTTTCTAACAGAAATTTTCATATTATGCAGGCTATCACTATGACAGTCCACTAGATTTAGCTATGCTTCCTCCACTATTGGACTAAAGAGATCTCATGACTACTACTGTAACCGGCTCCTGATGGTCGCATGGGATGTCTTCACCGAGCTTTGTGGCAGTACATTAGACAACTTCGTGATGCGTAGTTGTTTTATACTTTTTAGATAAAAGGCACATGCCCAAATTTGAATCAACAAAGCCAGCGTAGTCACACAAGTTACAAATTGCTGCAGCGTACAACTTAGACAAATGTAAAGCAACATGCTGGGCATACAGCTTAGCCGAAACTACTAAAGCTAGGTAAAGCACTAGGAACTAGATGAAGGCTCAAGCATGTCTCCGAGGAATGCAGGAGGAGTGGAGCTCTCTAAGCTTTGCGACCAGCCACCTTGCACCCTCCTTGTCCTGCGTCTTGAGCGGAGGAATCCATGCCTGTAAGAAGATCATAGATTTGAAGATGATATCAACTGGGTGGTTAATCGTTTTCTTTTCAATAGTTAGCTTATTTCTCACAGCCCAAAGCGCCCAAGCTTGGGCTAAAAACAAGAGCCAAACCAATCTCCGCGACCGCCCTGTCAAATTAGAGAGAAATGCAAAGAATTGGGCGAAATTTTGGGGAGACCAAGTCCTTCCCAGAACTTGGCACAACACCGACTACATAAAAACCGCCATCGAGCACTTAAAGAAAATATGAGTCGCGTCTTCGTCTTGCCCACAAAGAGCGCATTTGCCATCCGAAGGCCCCTGCCTTGTGGCAAGTTGTGTCCCTGTAGGGAGACGATCCAACATAAGTTGCCAGGAAAAGATCCTAATTTTTAGAGGAATTCTAGCCCTCCAAACTTGTTGAAAATGAGCCACCGTCGCCCCTTGCGACAGTTTTTTGTACATGGAGCTCACTGAGTATTTTCCCGTCGGGTCAAGAGCCCAGGAGATGATATCATGCTCTGCAGTTAGGTTGGTTGCTTGAATCACTTCAGCGAGTTGAATCCACTGGGCAAAACCTGCTTCATCTAACGATTGCCTAAACTGACAGCCCCCTGCACTGCCTGCGCCACAGAGATCGCTTCGTCCTCACAGATGCTAAAAAGCGAAGGAAACCTATGGCTCAGTGGGCCTTCCCCGGTCCACCAGTCTAGCCAGAACTAGGTGCGTTGACCGCTTTGAACCAAATGCTTGGCTCCTACCTTGAAGAGGTGTTTGATCTTGTGGAGATTCTTCCAAAACTGCGAGTCCCCACGGCCCGAGCTTGCGAAGATGTCTCCATTCCTAGTGTATTTGGCTCTAATTAGAGCAGCCCAAATAGAATCCTCCGTCTGGTAAAGACGCCAAACCCATTTCAACAACAGCGCGACGTTCATCTTTCTTGAGTTCAAGAGGCCGAGCCCCCCACAGTCTTTGGTCTACATAATGTTGGCCAGTTAACCATGTGGTATTTTCTGTTAGATCCCGCTCCTTCCCAAAAGAAGTGAGCACGGTGAGAATCAAATTGGACATGCACCCCTTCTTGGAGAAGGAAAAGGGCCATCGCAAACATGGGCAAACTAGAAAGACAGGAGTTTGAGAGTATAAGTCCGCCCCAGAGGAAAGGAACCTACCTATCCAGGGTTCGACTCTATCAGCTAGCTTTTGGATCAAGGAGTACCATTGCTCAATGGTGAGTTTGGAGTCGGAAACTGGCAGGCCTAGGTAAACGAAAGGGAACGAACCCAGTTTGCAGTTCAGCTGTCTGGCCACCCTCTCGCATTGAGACCGGGGCTGGTCCAGGATAAACACTTCGCTCTTGTGGTAGTTGATTTTGAGTCCCGACATATTCTCGAAACACATTATCAGAAACTTTAGGTTGGCGATATCTAACTCGTTGTTTTGAATGAGGATGATTGTGTCATCCGCGTACTGTAGATGAGTAATTCCCTCTGGGATGAGATGAGGCACTACCCCATGAATGTGGCCCGCGGAATTAGCTGCAGTGAGAAGGGCAGAAAGACCTTCTGCTATGAAGTTGAAGAGCAAAGGCGAGAGCGGGTCCCCTTGGCGCACTCCCCTCTTCTTACGAAAGGAAGGACCCATTTCCCCGTTTATAGATATCGCCGTTTGGCCTCCCGAGACAAGCTGCGAAATTCTGTGCACAAACCCTGCATCAAACCCTTTTCCGCGAAGAACCTCGACAAGGAAATCCCAATTTACCCTGTCGTAAGCCTTTTCAAAGTCTAACTTAAGCAGAATACCACCCAGATTCTTACTTTTCAGTTCATGAACGATCTCATGCAAGGCCAACGCCCCGTCTAGGATAAAACGGCCTTTGATGAAGGCCGTCTGGTTCGGGCTGATGATCCTATGAGCAATGGGGTCTAGCCTTGTGGCAAATGCTTTGGCTATTATCTTGAAAACTACATTGATCAGAGCAATCGGTCTGAACTGGCCAATATTGTCTGCCCCTTGCACCTTTGGGATAAGAGTTAGCACACCGAAATTGAGGCGCGAAATGTCTATCCTCCCTAGGATGAAATCATTAAGAATATGCAGCACGCCATGCTTAACCAGTGGCCAACATTTCTTGAAAAAAGGCACCGGGAACCCATCCGGGCCCGGGGCCGTGTCCGACTTCATGTCCTTTACAATGCTCTCTAATTCCCTCTCCGAGAAAGTGATAGCTAAGGAGTAATTTTCCTCCTGGGTCACATGGCTGCTTACCCCCCAGGTATTTGGCGCCAGCCCGCAATGACGAGGCGAGGTCGTGCCCAGGAGTTCCCTATAGAACTCATAGATATGCTCCTGCAGTGCCACCTTCCCTATGATCACTGTGCCGTCCGGTTTGCTAAGGGCGGAGATATTGCATCTCCTTCTTTTACCGTTTGCTATGGCATGGAAGTAGGCTGTGTTGGCATCCCCCTGGAGAGCCCATCTAATACGCCCCCTTTGTCTCCAGTACTCTTCCTCGAGTCTGTAGATATGGAGCAGTTGCTCCTCAAGGTGGTACCGGAGCGCCCATTCGTCGTCATCTAGCCCCGTGGAATCCGCCGCCGAATGAATATCTTGAATTCTAGCTAGAAGGGCCTCTTTCTTCTGCCTCGTGTCCTTTCCTAGCTTACGGCTCCAACCCCGCAACCTTTGTCTAAGCCCTCCAGACATGAAGGTCCACCAGTCGACAATGTCTCTTCCCTTAACCTTTGCCGCCAAACTCGCCCATGAGCTAAGCATGAAAGGTTGGAACTCCGGTATTTCAAACCAGCCTGTTTCAAAGAAAAATCTGTTACTCCGGACAGGGACGCCCTCGCCCGTGTCCAGAATAAGAGGAGTATGATCTGAACCCAAACTAGTTTCCGCCACGAGCGTGCAAAGAGGCCAACACGGCTCTAGGGATGCCGAGATAAAGACTCTATCTAGTACACTTCGCACAGGATTCAGCCTTCTGTTAGACCAGGTGTATCTCGCCCCGAGCGCTGAATTTCCCGCATGCCCAAAGTAGCAATGTGAGAGTTAAAAAGATTAATGCTAGGCCAATTTATGTTACCATTATTCTTGTCCTCACTCCCCCGAATGAGATTGAAATCGCCTCCCATAACCACAGGGAGTTGAGTCCGTGCAATCTTAGCCGATACTTCCTCTAGGAAGCTCGCTGAATTGGAGTGGTCAGCCAGACCGTAAATCCCAATAATTTCTAGAAGTCTTTTAGATGGTTTGTGCATCACAGACAGGCTAAGGAAATACAACCCCCTATCCATATTTCCTACTTCGAACATACTGTCTCTAACCCCCAGCAAGATGCCTCCTGAGTGACCTCTTGCGGGGAGCCAGCTCCGGTAAAACTTTTCCCCCACTTCGAGACTACTAAGCTCCTGATCCGTAAAATCATGCTTAATCGTTTCCTGAAAGCAAACTACGTCTATTTTAAACTTCCGGAGATACTCTTTTATCAAGGTTCGGCGCCCCGATACGCCAAACCCACGAATGTTCAGGAAAAGACTCCGCATTATGGTAACCCTCCTTTCGCCCGTGCTTGGCGGGTGTATGGATTCCTGGCTGCCGGATCACATTGCTTCCCACGCCCCCGTGTTCGTTTGACTGGACACAGAACCCACGATTGTTGTTGGCGCTGATGTTCCAGGTGGCACCTCGACCATACTCACACCCTCGTGGGTATGGCCCAGGGTTGTGAGAAGCTTGCCTGCCATCCCTCGCCCTCTGGTCTTCGCGTCTGATGACGTTGGCGCGGTCACGTTGCTGGCGGCGGTGCTCGGCCCACTCCTCGTCGAGCCGGGATTGGAGCTCCCGGCGGTTGCCGCCTCCAGCAAACTCGTCGAAGGAGCGCTTCGCGCGCCGTTCATCATCACCACGGCCGCAGTCCATGGCCTCGAGGAGGGGAGGGAGGTCGGGGTTGGTGGGAGGAGCGAAACGTTTGGCATAGGAGCGGTTGCGGCACACGTCTCTCGGAGGAGCCACGAACCCTAGGTTTCGATCTAGGGTTCCGGCTGGGAGCCAACGCCAGGCATATATTGGCGGCGGAGAGGGAGGCTGGCTTGACCTAGCGGGCCTTGGGCCTAAGGCAGACCCCTGGGACGACGCAGCGATAGGGGCATTGTTGGGTTGACATTCCCGACTCGGCCCAACAACACCCTGAGGCCCTGCAGCCGATGACCCAACATCGACTTGCGGCCCAACAGCGGCTTGCGGCCCAACGGAGATCGGCCCACCCGGGTTCGTCGTCTCCAGACGAAACCCTAGCTCTGCAGGAACCTCCGCCGCCGCTGGCGGGTCAGGCATAACCACCTCCATCTCCCCCACCCGCACGACCGCTGTGCCCGGCGGCGGTGATGGCAAGGGCGAAGGACGGGCTGCCCGCAGCGGCGACCAGAGCGGCGGAAAGTTGGACGAGGAGAGGTCGGGCGCGACGCACCCCGCTTGCCCGGCGGCGGGGGCGGACTACAGGAGCTCCACGCACCCGAGCGAGGGAGAAGGAGGGCGGGGCAGGGTCTCCTCCGCTACCGGCCATCCCTTGGCCACAGCGAAGAAGTCCCCGAGAACTGCACACGACGGACCCGAGCGGGGAGAGGGCGACCCCTCGCTCTCTCCGGCGTCGTCTTCATCCTCTCCGAGGTCAGCCAGAACGTCAAAGAACCCGCCCATCCTCGCCACCCGAGGGGAAGCGGCGGCGCCGGCCCTCCGGCGAGCTGGGTGGCTTAGCGGGCGCCACACCGCGCCGTCGCCTGGCGCGTCGCGGGAGCGAAGACACATGTTTCTCTCGCAATTGATTCATATTTCAATTCTTGAGATTCAGATTCTTGAGATGTAAACGTCGTTCCTGTTTTGAGAAATGGGCGCATGCCATTTTACGATAAGATATTCGCCGGGGGCTGTTTGGAGAGACTAAAAATTGTGTGGTATCGACACCAGAAATAAGGAGTGGCACTCCGCACTCCATAATTTCCCAGTAACCATCAGTACCCAGAGCGCAGACTCCATAATTCCAAAGTGAGAGCGCTCACAACGACAGATCGGCGACCAACCATGGCGGCTCTCGCCATCATCCTTCTGATCCTCATCCCTGCGCACCAGGCGCTCGGCACGGCGCCGGCGACGCGCACCCGGGCTACGCGGGCGCGGAGGCCAACACCTGCGGGCCGGCGCTGGGCCTGGGCGGCTCTTCCTCCTCATCTACTGGAGCCGCGGCCGGCCGGCGTCGCGGCCCGGAGCTGGAGGAGTACGGCGGAGGGCGCATCGTGGACATCACACACGCGTACATGCCGGGCAAGCCGGCGTACGCGCCGGGCGCCACCGTGGGCCCCGTGGTGCGGCTCAAGGAGTCGATGGAGAACGGGTCGGAGTACAACCTGTCGGAGCTCCATATGGAGTGCCACACCGGCACCCACCTCGACGCGCCGGGGCACTTTAACCAGGCACACTTCGCCGCCGGTCTCGACGTCGACACGCTCGACCTCGAGGTCCTCAACGGTGAGCTCGCCTTTTCTTCTCCGACCAAAACCAAGCTTTGTTAAGTGTTTGTCAATCTCCGGCCTGCCATGTTGGCGAGTTTGTGTACTAAGTAGTGATATTATGCGAAGAATTAGGGAGTAGAGCCACCGGGCTCTAGCTAATCTCTCTCATTAGCATAGCCGTTGAAAAAGTATCCACTAAAATGGTTTGAAACACCGTTTTATCTTCAATGCATAATTAGCAGGATACTTGTGATTGATTTGTTCTTGTTGCTGGACAGGTCCTGCATTACTGGTCGATGTTCAGAGACACACAAATATAACAGGTAGCTCATGCAGGTTTTTCTTTCTTTCCACATAGCTCCACCTCCCCTGCCACATCATTGATGAATCACCTTGCTAGCAAACTTCTTATCATATGAATATATGATGTCACGAGATTAGTTTAGCATGCCATGGTGTTGTATTCAGATATTGGTTTACCATAATCAAGAAATTTGCAGTGGTACATATCTGAATTCATTATGCATAGGGCACCATTTGCCTTTTAACAGAAAAATAAGTGTTCCCCGACATTTTCACTAGGAATATTCTAGTTGGAATTGGATGCCGCCTAGTATCTGGTATATGATTCTCCACTAACTCTATGCAGCTCAAGCAATGGAATCCCTAAATATACCGAAAGGAGTTCGACGAGTTCTTTTCAGGACACTGAACACAGACAGGTATGCCTCTTTTAAGGGCATAAGTTCAAGTGTATATTCACAATATCATTAGTATGTATAAAGTGTAAGCAAATGATAATAGGGGGCTCTCGTGGAAGGAAGGAGGTGATCTGAGTTATGTTGGATTTACAGAGGATGGTGCACAGTGGTTAGTCGACAACACCGACATCAAGCTGGTTGGTGAGTAGCACTATACTGGAATTACAGATGATACCACACGGTGATTTTTTTTTTCATGATCTAGTTATGGGATCAGCATACGATATTATCTAGTGTAAAACTTAACAAAGTGGTATTGGCAAAACTGCAGGGCTTGATTATCTATCAGTTGCATCGTTTGATCACGCGGCCTCTGCCCATAAGGCATTTTTCAAAAATGCGGTATGCTACCCTTATCTGAGTGCGAAAAGAAGTAAACATCGATTGCATCGGTTAACTTGTTGACATTTAGTCTGTAATCATATGCTACTTATTTCCCTAATCTACTCCAGAAAAATACCTTCTCAAACGTTACTGACTGAACAACCAACTCTCAAAAATATGTTATCAGAGCACTGCATGTTGACTAACTGACAAAGTCTTGGTTCAAGATTGTCCTAGCTAATTAACCTCTTTGGGCTAGACTATTTGGTTACTTTATTCGCTTACTTTCTTCTGTCAGGATATCATCTTAGTCGAATTTCTGAAGCTAGACAACATCAAGACTGGAATATACATGCTACACTGCTTACCTCTAAGATTGGTTGGCTCTGAGGGTTCACCAGTCAGGTGCATTCTTATCAAGTGATCACTTCGCTGCTGCTCTTCTCCAAGACTGCAATCTATCGTCCCCGCTGATGCAGTATGCAGGCTAACCGTCTCCATCTCTGTAAAATAAAAGTTAGTACATGTCATGTAATTTCTTTTTTCAGAAACCATGTCATGTAAATGTGTCTGTACTGTCAACAAAGTACTTCAATGGTCAAAAGATATGTAGCATTACTACAGATAATTCGCCGAGGCAACACAAACGTATAGTGTAATGACAATGTGCTTGCTCTGCCCCTGTTGATCTGCAACCCACACTGAACCCTTTTGTCAGCAATTTTCAAGACCTTTCGTTTTTTAGTGACTTCTGCGATACTTCCACTCATACGACGAAGCATATCAGTAGCAGTTGATATTTTGATCTCATCTTTAAATACTAACCTGACAAACTGTTTATTTTTATAAACTGCAACTGCTCAGCAATCTCTATCTTAAAGATATCAAGAGAGAAAACGCGACGCCATCTTAACGGGTTGCACACTGTTGGTTGTCGGCTCTTGGAGCTTGTTTGGGCGGTGCCTAATGATGCCACGCTTTGCTACACCACAGATTAAACAAGTTTGATCTGGTTAGCCACCCCTTTCGTTGAGGTGTTCTGTAGATTCGATATGTTTTCAACGCGAATCTTCATTTCCCCACATGTAGTGTAGCTATAAAAGGCCAAAGGAAATGAACATGGTCCAAATTTCCAATAGATGAGCACAAATTGATATTTGCGGGAGACTGCTTGGACTTTGCACAGACTAAAATTGCCGAGCTGACGGAAGCTGCAGGCAGCTCAGTCAACTGAACTCTGTGTGTACTTATCCGGTGTTGAATTGACACCAGGAATCAAGGAAGATCAGCAGGAGTAGGTGCGACTTCCAGTAACCATCGCTCCCAAGAATCCACAAGACTCCAGCTTGAGAGAACGCTCGGCACGGCACGGCAAGTCGGCCAGCCACCATGGCCGCGGCGGCTCTGACCCTCCTGCTGCTGGTCCTCATCCCGGCGCGCCAGGTTCTCGCCACGGCGGCCGGGGACGCGCACCCGGGGTACGCTGGCGCGGAGACCGACACCTGCGGGCCGGCGCCGGGCGGCCACCGCCACGGCCCGGCGCTGGAGGAGTACGGCGGCGGGCGGATCGTGGACATCACGCACGCGTACCGGCCGGACATGCCGGCGTTCGCGCCCGGCGCGACGGTGGGGCCCCTGGTGCGGCTCAAGGCGTCCATGGAGGACGGGTCGGAGTACAACCTGTCGGAGCTGCGGATGGAGTGCCACATGGGCACCCACGTCGACGCGCCGGGCCACATGAACCAGGCCCACTTCGCCGCCGGCCTCGACGTCGACACGCTCGACCTCGATGTCCTCAACGGTGCGCCTCCTTGGCTTTCTTGTACTGGTAGTAGTAACTTGTGAGTGATTCTGGCAGCTGACTTGTTCTTGTTCCTGGACAGGTCCTGCCTTGCTGATCGATGTTCCAAGACACACGAATATAACAGGTAGGGCACGCAGCATTTGCTCTCTTTTATCGATGAATCACCCTGCTGATGAACCTCTCATATCATGCCACAAGACTAAGTTAACATGGCAAGAGACATACACATGCATCACTCGTATTGCGTTGTATTCAGATATCGGTTTCACTATCGAATTCTTGGTTATCACGGTGGTTTCATGCTAATCCAATATACATAAACCAACATGTGCAGTACTTGGTATATGATGCCCCCACTATTTCTATGCAGCTGAAGCAATGGAATCCCTAAATATACCAAAAGGTGTTCGCCGAGTTCTCTTCAGGACATTGAACACAGACAGGTAGATATTCAAGTCGGTAATAATTTTTTCACCATACCATGTGTCAATCGTTTTAAAGGCTGTATTGAACATGTATGTAAGCAAATGACATGATATATGTAGGGGGCTCATGTGGAAGGCAGCTGGTGATCTGAGTTATGTAGGATTTACAGAGGATGGTGCACAGTGGTTAGTTGACAACACCGACATCAAGCTGGTTGGTACGTAAACAGGAGCTGTATTGGTATCTTACCATATTTGCTAGAACCTTGAGAAATTGTGAACTATCTAGGTTCAGTTAGTTCATGACCCTTTTTGCCTGGTCGATCAATATATGCATATATTACCTGATGTGAACTTAAAAGGGTAATATTGGTACATTTTGCAGGGATTGACTATATATCAGTTGCTTCGTTTGATCACTTGATCACTGCCCATGTGGCCTTTTTCAAAAATGCGGTAAGATGCTGCCCTTTCATGATCCCAAATAGAAATGTGAAACTGAAGCCACCAGTTATTCTGTACTAATCTCTAATCCTATGCTGCCTATTCCTCAAGTCTACGGCAGAAAAATCCTTCTCAAGCATTAGGGATTATATCTCTGAAAACATGTTTTACTCCCTCAATCCTCAAATAGGTGACGTATATAAATCAAGTAAAAATGTCAACATTTTCTAAGTTTGAACGAAAATATGGAGACCTACAATACCAAATAAATATCCATTGATTCATGCATTTTATGAAATGTTGTTGTTGTTGATATTTTCTTCTATGTATGTGGTCAAACGGTCAAACCTAGAAATTATTGACTTTTTACTTTAGTTTATACTCCGTATAAACCACCTATTTGGGGATGGAGGGAGAAGTACAGCATGCATGTTTATGAATTGATCAAAGTCTTGGTTCCACAATTTCCTTGCTAATCTACCTCTTTGGGGGGTAATGTTTGCTTACACTATTTTAATGCTCCTCCAAAGAACATCAATTTCACATATGACTGATGAACACAATGAGCTAATCACCTTCGTAGAGATTGCATTACTGATTGATACTATCTGTTGGTTTACTTCGTTCTGTCAGGATATCATCCTAGTCGAAGCCCTGAAACTAGACAACGTCAACACTGGACTATACATGCTGCACTGCTTACCACTAAGACTGGTTGGGGCCGAGGGTTCACCAATCAGGTGCATTCTTATCAAGTGATCACTTCTGGCTGCTCTTGCTGAAGTCTGCAATGTATCGTGCCCACAGATGCTACCTCCTCGCTATTGTCTTGGTGCACTGTCCATATCTGCGAAAATAAAATGCCTTGTCTCATAGATGTAAGTTTGTAATGTCAAATCAACAATGAAAATTTAGCATAACTACAGATAAGTCAGTGGTGCAAGACAAACCTATAGTGACTCATGGCAGTCTGCTTGCTCTGCCGTATGCCCTGGTGTATGTCTGTAACGTTGCAACTCATGTTGCGAATGCATTTTGCAACATTCAAGTGCATTTTGTTCTCAGGTGATTTCTGCAATATTTCGACTCAACTCGACTATAACGAAAGCCGCTAATGCAGCTCTCGTCTCATTTCAGATACGTTCAACTCTTCTTTGTAATGGTAGCCTGTCAAACTACTATATATGTTTCTTGTAATGCAAAATGAGTTGCGTTCTAGTGAAGATGTCTCAGAGCTTTGTAGTATATACTGATCATAAATTCATAGTTATACAAGTACATTGATACTGGAGTGCTCAGACGTATTAGCCCCTAGGCAAAATGTCACAAGTTTCTTTGTAATGCTAGTATGTCGATGCCACATATCTTCACATGCTTACTATCTCATCAGTAATACCATACATTTAACTTTTTACAAGAGTAAATCAATTGGATCCTTCTGGCCGAAGCAAAACGTATAGAGCATGTCAATCTGAAATTTATCTGGATGCTTTACTATCTCATCAGTAATAGCGTACATTACTTTACAAGAGTAGGTGCAAAATTTGTACGAGAAAGCATATGCAGTCACTCAGGCTGGTTAGTGGAAGTTCAGTGTACCAAAATAAACTAGTAATGCGACAGAAAAGATTCCAGTGGGGGGGAAACCAGCTAATCTTGAAAGAATGACCTAATGGATCTAATAACAAGAACACTGGTTTTGCAATATTGATGGGGGGGCAGCCCCGGTGCAGTAGCTCCCGCTTGCGCAGGGTCCGGGGAAGGGTCCGACCACTTTGGGTCTATAGTACGCAGCCTTTCCCTGCATTTCTGCAAGAGGCTGTTTCCAGGACTTGAACCCGTGACCTCGTGGTCACAAGGCAGCAGCTTTACCGCTGCGCCAAGGCTCCCCTTCTTTTGCAATATTGATGATGGCCTATTTTCTATGTTGATGCCTTCTGTTACACCTTGTGTTCAATGATCCATCCAGCAGCTGGGCGAAGAACGGAAGCAATACTCGGTATAGCACCAGCAGGTAGATCTGTCAGATCACTCGAATGGATCAGGCCATTCTGTTGCAAACAGCAAGTGTGTAGCCTTGAGTTAGTACTTGATCACATGATGCCGCAGCCACAGCTCATACATAACCATGTGGAATGCATCATAAGGAACAGGAGGTGAGTGCCATACGAAGTGTTTCTGAACCTGCAATCCCAACTTAACATGTTAGTATCAGACTGCACTAGAAATTTTATAACTGTCTAGTTTTTGGTGCACTACAGAAAAACAGTAGCTAAATGAAAGCATCTGCTACCCATGTCTTACAACGAACTTCAGAGCAGCTAAGAGTGTAATGACAAGGGAGGTGACATCTCTGACATATTAGAAACTCGACCAAAGAACAAAAGATGTGCTCTTGTTACTTTGTATACTGGACTTCTAGAATATAGTCTACAACAATTAGATTCAATATACAACAACATTCTTCCGATTGTAAATAACTATGTCTTCTAGATAAAGGAAGGTGGATGCACAAGGAAGTTCTATAATGACAAAATCTTCCTAAAAAAGAGTACCTGAACTAGAGATTTGTGCAAGGCAACAAACTCTTCCTGTGATATAGATTTTAGGATACCCTTCAGTCCATATACATCACGCTCCTTAAGTACAACCGCAAACTTTCTCCAGTCAAGAACATCATTGAAAGGCAGATCATAGTAGTCCGACAAAATAACTAAAAGAACAGAACATAACGAATTAGTACATAATAATCTAGGGAGTTCTAAAAAATGTAAGTGCCCATGAAAAGGGAATGCGACAACGAATGGTCATAGATGACATGTATTTTCCATGTCAAAAGTACTAACCAGGCACACAACCATAGTGTATCGAATCAGATATACGAGCACTGTTAACTTGAGAGCCACCAGGACAGATACAGAACTTAGTACGGTAGAACTGCTTCTGATAAACTAGCTCTCCAATAGCTCTATTGATCCGATTATTGCTGATAGCAAGCTCTGTATCATTCTCCCAGACTCGCGCTAAAATAACTCTTATTTTTGAATTGCGATGGCCAGCCCAAAAACCAAGATTTGTCCTGTTTCCAAACAACAAGTTAAGATATAGATTTAGGAAGAGTGCAAATAGATGTTTAGGCTGTAGTTACGACCAGTTTATTGTTATCAATTACAGGTAATTCCAAACTGCATATGCACGAGAACATAAAATTAAGCACAGTGTAAAATCATGTACACTTATGAACTAATCAGATTCAGAGCGTACAAACTTCAATGCATTAATAAGGAGACAACCAGATAGTCACTTCGCAAGAGGCTATATTTATTAGAGTCATAGTGGAAGGCACCAAGCCATCAAGTCTAGCTCAAAATATACTCAAGAGTTTTAAACAGTTAAATACAAAAAAAATCTGCTGTCTGTCTATGGGATAAAAACTAGCATGTAGAAGCTTTTTTTCTTAGCACACATAAGTATAATATTTAGCACAACAAATGGAAGTGCCATCTCAACCTGTTTTCAACGTCATTCCCTCCTTCAGGTAGTGCAAATGGCTGTAATACTTGAGGCAGAGCAACATCTTTATGAGGTATAAAGTCAACATTATAGCTTGGTGAGCAGACAACTCTAATAGAGTTCTTCACCATGAATGGAAGTCCTTCAAACGCCCTCACACCAACGTCGTGGCATGTGACAAAGAAGTGGTCCGCTCCTAGTGTCCGGTTCCAGTACGGGTACTTGTTTATCAAGCCTTCAACATAATCCTTAACTATCATTGTCATATTTTCGTATGAAGTACCCTGCAATACTAAAAACGATGCATGTAAACAATTGCAACAACAATTCAATCAAAGACCAGAACGACAAAAAAAATTAACTAATCAGTTCAAGTCGCTCCTGGTCACTCAGCTGTACACTGAACTTTTACAAGGAAAATAGAGCACGGCAATGTGATGAAACGACTAGGGCTAAAGAGAGCGTAGGGGACCTTGCCGCGCATCTTGTGGGGCGAGATGGGGACGAAGACGAAGAAGAGGTCGGCCCTTTCGGGGTCTTCGGTGCGGAAGTGGCTCTCCCGGATGTTCTGGAAGAAGTATCCCTCGCTGGCGTACTTGCCGGTGAGCTTCCGTGGCGTCTGGTAGAAGGTCTTGGGGTCGCCGTCCGGGTAGATGTAGACCTTGAAGCTCCGCTCCATCTCCGCGTACCCCGCGGCGAACGCCTCGGGGAGTGATACACGGACGTGCGTGACGACTCCGGCGTGGAGGAGGAGGAGGAGTGCCGGATGAGGCGGGATTCATCGACGGAGATGGAGGGGACCGCGGCGGGGCGGAGCGAGCGGAGGGAGAGGAAGGATATAGAGAAGAGGGCTACTATAGCGAGGAGGAGGAGCGCCCGGGGGAGGGGAGAGGAGGAGCCGGCACCGGCTCCGGCGAGGCGGCCGGCCATCGCCGGAGGTGGGGAGAGGAGTGAAGCGAGGGAGTGATTCGGGGTGCGGACTGGAAGGGGACAACGACTCTAGGGTGTTTTGTGTAAAACAAGAGGCCGCTTAGATCTTCTGCGTTTTAAAAAACTAATTTATGATCTCATTGATTTTTGTAAAGCCATTTATTATTTGGTGGATTGTAATGCTGATCAAATTATCTTGCATAAATTTTGTTTATGAATCAAATTGCATTATACATTTTAAGAAGAAACTTTCTAACCACTACGGGTCTCCTTCCTAAGTGGGTCATTTGATTCGTAGGATTGCATTGCATAGAAAAAATTCCTGAGAACCCCGCACTAGATTTATAGGAGTATTTTTTTTCCTCTGCACAATCAAATGTCCACGCAATCCTAGAGTATTTTTTCTATGTCCTTTTTTTTCCAATCACTGAGATAAGAAGAATGGGGAGGGGAAGCACCGGATCTCCCCGCCCAGAAGCAACTTCGAGCTTATTTAGGGAGCTTACGCCAGATACGCTCCCCTCAAGTGGCATCCACCATGGACATATTGGATCAAGCATACATCGCCTTGCTTGTGACTTAAGAGATTTGGAATGAAATACGCGTCCGCGTTTTCAAAAAAAGTTCGCCCCTCCTTTCGTTATCCTTGACAAGATCAAAAAGGATATTCGGTTTTGTATCATTGTCGGCACTAAGTGCTTAGGAGAAATCATGTCGGGGGAGTAGATTTGAGTGGTGGTGTGGTGTGTTTTTGTGTTTTCAAACTTTTTCCGCCTTGTACCGAACTCGAACTCCTCTATAGGGCACACATTATGCCCCCTTTCAAAGAAAAAACATTGAAGATCTCCAAAGCAACAACATATTGCCAAACAAGGGGAGGATATTCCGAAGAGGGGGCGGCCTCTTGGGCAAACCCTACTCTAATCCCACAACTACTAGAGAGGATATTCCCAAGAGGGGGCGGCCTTCCCTCCCCATACCCTCCGGCCGAGCCGCCAAAGCAGGGAGGAGAGCTGGGGCGCCAGTCGCGACTCTCAAGAGGAAGGAGGAGAGACCGAGAGAGAAGGTAGGAGAAGGAAATGAGAGTCGTGCTGCTTTTACGTGATGTTGGAATACATCAGGGAATGAGCTGTTCAGAGGTGGAAGCAACGTGCATTTCAATACCACTTTAGCACTTTTATTATCATAAAAACACGGGCATGACTGAATAGTCGTTTTAGATCCCGAGCCAAAGGGAGCTCGGCCTGAAAAAACAGATAATTAAGAAATAAATATCTGTGTAAATATAAATGTCTAGTAAGTACATACTCGACATATTCTTTCCAGACGTGATCTACACAAATGTGGGGAGCTACAAAAAAATTTATTCATTTTTGTTTTTGCCTTTTTAGGCCTTGTTTGTTACTAGGGTATTTTAGGGGATTGCTGGAGATAATACTCTAGTGTATCGGGTGAAAGCTCAATCTTCACCCAATCCAGGTAGGGGTAGCGTATTGAATCCCATAGGGGATTGAGAAAAAATGAACTAGAGTTTGAGGGTTTGTGGGGAAAGGTGGGGATAAAACCTGCCCAATACACTAGAAACAAACAATGTTTTGAGATATGAGGGAATTGCGGGGTTTGACGGGATAATCCCCACCAATAACCAAAAAATACTCTAGAAACAAACATGGCCTTAGAGATATATTTTTTTTTACTTTGCCGAAAATGTAAAGTGCTATTTAACTATACTTTACAGAGATGTAGAATACATATATATCCACGGAAAAGAATTATATCTTTTGAAACTTCGAAATACCATTTCCTAATTTTAAAAAATTCCAGGCTCAGCGGAGCTCCACTCCAAGAACAACATGCTACATAATTACATTTTGCAGGTTCTATTACATCAGCTCTTCTGTTCAGATGTTAGCACCACACCAGTACTGCAGTAAAGCAAGAGACTGCAATAAATTCCTACTATGTGCTTCATGCCAGGGCGACTATGAATCAATATAATCAACTGAAAAGTTCCTGTAGTTTTACAAGCCTGTATTCAGGGAACCAAGAAAAATACTCCTGGAGTCTTGGCGAGTTAAGTGGGTGGCATGCACCACATCAGCTGCTGGGCCTGCCTCGCCGGAGGTAGAGGAACAACGCTGTGCACGCTGCTGCCGCATAAGGGAACACGGTCCAGATGCCCTGGTTGCAACAGGAAGTATGACCTGGATTAGAAGGGTTAGGGGGAGGGAGAAAGGGAATTGTGGGGGAGGAAGATGTACCACGGCAGCTGCGACGCTTGCTAGCGCCACGACGGGGCGTTCTCTGAGAAGAAATCCGACCGCTAACTGCAGTGTAACGTCGTGTATGTCATGAGTAGGATTGGCAGGTTCTCATTATTGATATGTTGTAAGGTCTTGTGTTGATAATTCAAATTGGCATAGCAAGTGGTCACTTGGTAACTTAGAAGTACATACAAGTTCTTAGGTAAATGACACTTTACCTGGATAGGAAGAGTAAATAGACAGCCGCAACAAACTCCAGCGAAATAACAATCTGCTGATACGCCCTGTTTACATATATACCAGTAATGTCAATAACAGGGCATTTATGAGCAGTATATTTGTTGATAATTGCACCAGAGAGTGAATAAGTACTAACCGCTGCGCCGGCCAGAAATGATGTCGGATTCCTTACACCGATCGAAAACCGCTCAACTGCAGTAAATTGAATCAACATTTATAACTTAATGTGCTCAAAATTTTGTTTATCAACGCATCTGCATTTTGTGGAATTTCCATCACATGATGCTTGCCCAAATTTTAGTTATTGAGAAACTACTTTCAGATGCATACCGAACCCAATGAGGTTCCCGTACTTTTGTATCGCACGGGATACGGTAAGGGCTTTCTCCTTGCTAACTCCAAGCTAAAAAAAATAGCTGCAATTAGATACCGCTATAATGCACAAACGTTTGCAGGATAGAGAATTACACAATAGCAAGGTTAGCAGTTAATCTTAGAGTGGGTAAATAAATGATAAATCTCTGCCTAACCTTGCTGTATATGTCTTCAGAGGCTCTTGTTTGCCTAAAAAGCTTCCCAAGATAGAACGGAACCATATCGGTGATACAAACACCCCTGCATCAAAGGATGGTTTATGATCATATTTTAGATTAGTTTTGTTGTAATATCCTCTGATACAAGAGTCTATAAACAGAGGGCAGAGGATGAGCATACCAATAAACCCACAACACTGTGGAAATTATATAAGATGCATTTGTCGAGAACGAGTTAACAAGAGATTGCCAAGTTCCATCCAAACAAAGGGTCCGTGATAGGGAAATCCCAACCTACATCATAAAGAAAAAAAGTCATTGCACTTATGAACAACAAACTAATATGAACAGGTATAATAAAGTTGTGCAAGTCAAAAGTAGAGTTGGAATCTTAGATGAGCATAGTCTGAGGTACCAGTACAGAGGACAGACCCAAACGTTTAAAGCCTCTTCACTAACAAATAGTCCAAATCCAGCAGCCATGAGCAACCAGAAGTAGACCCACCTGGAGAAATTTTTATTAGCAAACCCAATTTATTAAAGAAAGTTCTGATAAAACTATTCAGTTGTCAACTGATTTTGCAGTCATAAATAATGTTCTTGAAATCTAGCAATGAAGAAAGGAGAAGTTGTATAGGCATGGACCAGAGCTCAACATAGGGAATGATGCTTGGAGGCTACAGATCATCTCAGAAGCAATTGCATCCAGATATCGACCATTGTGTGCAGTGTTAAATTCAATCGCAATTCATGGAGGAATAATCTGACACCTCACAGACTGCCGGTGTCTCATGAATATGTTTCAACAATATTTTTTTTTACTTCAGCGTCTACTTATTCCTAGGGTAATAGCACAACATTTAGAATGTGGGGAACAGAGAAATGGTCAGATGCACATACCCTGGCGTATATTCCGGAATTATAACCTTCTTCCCAAATAAAGAAAATGTGTATCCAATAGTTGCTGCTGCTGTATCTGACTGCGTGGAAGCATCTATAATTTGTGGCAAGCTGAAAGAAGGACCGGATGTAGGCTGCTTCAGGAAGATCGATATCGCAGTGACAGTGACTGCAACACCCAGAGCAACTGCCACTTTTGCAAGGAAAGAAGCACCAGGATTGCTAGATTCCACTTCCACGATGATCTCACTCGCATCGCCGCCACCAGAAGAAGGATCTGCTCCAGACATCGCCTTTGTAGTCCACGAACCCAAACGTGGCAATCTTCCAATTCTGTTAATGTTTGTAGGAAAGGAATATCAAACATCTAATGCAATTGATGAAGTCTCTGTTTCCCAACTACAAATTTCTGAAGATTTAGGAGAGCGCAAAACACTCCAGCTCATGAGTTAGCTCTGCTTGCGAAATGTAGTGGGACCGTTCAAGATATCTTCCGATATGCCGATCAATCGGCCGATTTATCTCTTATCGGTGTCTGACCGATAAGATAAATTGGCCGATAAGTCAGCCGATATGCCGATAAACCGTCCGATATGCTGATAAATCGGCCGATTTACCCCTTATCTTGGGTTAGGGATGGCAACGGGTCTGCTCCCCGCCGGGGAGTGCCCTCTCATCCCCATCCCCATCCCCATTTAACAATCGGGGAGCATTTTCTCCCATCCCCATCCCCGCCGGGTTTGGGGCGGGGACCGGGTTCCCCATTAAGAAGCTAAATTCAAATGGTATTGTCATAATCTCATAATTTTACACTCTCAAAACACAAATGTACGCAAATGGTGTATCACATATGTGGTAAAATGACAAAAAAATAGTATCATATGATTAATACTATTAAAACAGACCATACTCAATACAATATTGCAACAACGTAAATATAAAAGTATACTTATTTATATAAATTCCCCACGGGTATACGGGGAACGGGGCCATTGCCATCTCTATCTTGGGTCGACCGATAAGTTACTGATAAGCGATATCCCCAACATTGGCTAGAACAAACTCTGTAAATTACTCAAATATGAATGTATGGGCGCATCCCTCTAAAAAAACATCTAATGCAATTCCGCAAAGCACCTTTGCTCTAACAAAATTGAGGACTAAATACACAAAATATTACTATAAAAAATCCACAGATAGCTAGATTCAGTGAGAAATAAGGAGACTTACGAACAACTACACTACAGACAGTACAGAGACTACAGCGATGCGCTAGCCACTAGCCACAAATCGATGCAGCAGAAATATCGTGCAGGCCGAGGAAATCTTAGGCCGTCTGCACCAACCAACTACGAACGGAGAAACACGCCACCATCAAACCCCCCTATCAGAGGCAGCTCCAAGAGAAGGAAAACCCAACCTCGTATTGCGACAGCAGGCGGCGGCGGACGACCGGCGGGATGCTGCCGAAATGGTGGCTCGGCGGCGGGGGAGTCGAGGAGGAGGCGGTGACGGAGGGGAGCCCAAGTGCGCGGGGACCGTCGCCATGGGCGGTGGCGGTGGCGGTGGCGGCAGCACGTGTATCAGGACAAGGCTATCAGCGTATGTTTTGTGTGGCGCCAAATTAAGCAGGTTGGTTACTGCAGGGCGGGGAGAGGATGATGGTGTGGAATTGGCAAGATATTTCCTCTTTCTTTTCCTTCAGGAAATAATTTAGATGCACATAAAAGACAAAGAACGAGTGTGTTGTAAAAACTTTTACAATTTTGGAATTTGAACACATTTTTTTACTTGAAATTTATGAACCCATTTTGGAACATAAGTTTTGAGTGCGCTTCTGCCAAAACACAAAGGGCGTCCTACTGGACCAAATTTGTAGGTTGTCCATCTGAAGAGGTTTGCAACTCCAGCCTCCTTGTTTCTGTACTACTGGAGTTGGTGATTGGCTGATTGCCCTTCGTGGTGGAATAAAAATAAATTAATTAGATTTCAAAAGGGTGAATAGGGTAATCACTATAAAAAGGCCCGTCTGCTCTGATATGCGGGCTCCATAGATCAGCAACATCGTCAACTGCGTCAAGGTTTAGGTGGTTTAATATTTTTGGTTCTCTGATACTTGGTCCCGGCCGATTGTCCTCGATATTTACATAAAGTTATGTGCAGGTTGATGAGAAAGTATCTACTACTATTTTAAATAGCAATATGTATGTTACATGATATAATTCACGATGTGAAGAGGAGGAAACATAAAGAAGATGTTGCAGTCAACAAGAAAGGAGGATCAATGGCAACTCAAGTAGAAGAAGGCAATTGACATGGCAGCGAGCAGAAGGCAACTGGCGGCATTGGAGCTGGCTGCAGAGGCGTCGTCAGCCCCTTCCGGCGTCGACTCTGGAGGGCTGCTCACGGAGACAGGCGGCAGCGGCGGGTCGATCACATCGCCGGGTTCCAGCACAGGTGCTGGCGGGAGAGCCGGAGGCAGCGCACCCTCGGGGACCATTTTTTCCAGAGCACCGGGTTGTGCAGCATTGATTGTGTAGCTCACGTTCTTGGACGGATCACCGCATGGGCTCTCTGCAGTTAATTCAGAGAAGAGACTAGTAAGTTATGGCTTTCACATAAGTTGCTGGGATTGGTGGAAGAAACTCTTCCGTGTAGCTGCAATCTGAAACTGTTCAATGTTCATAGTATCAGGCAGGTACTTACTGAAGTATGCAGCTGCAGTGGCAGGGAACTCTGTCACAATCCCATCGGCGACCAATGCCGAAGAATATGTAGCGATCTCGACCATAGGGTCAGCAAAGTAGTCGAACCCAAAGTTCATGAACTCATTCTTGAGCACACCGACATGCAGGGTGAGGTTTGCACTGTGAATTTTCTCCACCAAATCATTGTACCCTGTCAGGAAGAAGCCATTGACCCGAACGAGCGAACCGCGGCTCACCATCACTACATCTGCGAACTCCTTGATCTCATCAATTGAAGGCTTGGAAGCATCACTTATTACAGGGTCAATAACGAGAACCCGCTGAAACCTTGGGAACTTCTTGAACACTGAAAGCACTGAGGAGTCATCCGACTGGATGAACACGTTCTGCTGATTGCTATCCTTGTCGTAGCTGGCATTGACCAGTGCACTGGAAACTACATCTACCACGCCAAGACCTCTGGTTGCAAGGTATGGAGCATCCTGCTCTCAGCCAAGAATGATCAACTCAACAGATTAAATGAGATAACTAGAGGAAATAATAACATCAGTGAAAAGGATGCTACCTCTATGTCGATCAGTATACCAGAGACGTTGCTAGTTTTGGCGAGGTCAAGAAATTGGGGCAAAGTCAACAATTTGCCAGAGTTCTTCGCTGCAGGATTTCTTTTCAGGCCCGCCTGAGCATATGGACCATGAAGGTCGGCTGACCAGATGAGCAAAAAGCAAGATGTTAGTGCATGCACATATATGTATATATATATATATATAACATTTTGAAAGAAAGAATATACGAAGAAGCAATTCAATCGTCCTTTACGTTTTAAGGTTTGGATCTCGCTCCATGAGAGATCAAACGAGTAAATGCCTGATTTATTCTGTATTTCACTGATAGTAACAACTTTTGTCATGAAAGTGGTTGCTGCCGTCGTGCCGGTACTGAGATCTGCAGAGCCCAGGCAAAAGGCCACACCGTCTTTTGACATCTGAACAGAGCAATCTATTATGTCCGCACCATCTCTCACCGCTTGTTGGTAGGCAAGGTCAGTGCAGCCTGGGAAGACACCACTTGCACCATTGTGCGTTATAATGAGAGGCCTCGTTCCACCTAATTGAATAGATAAATTAGTGGATTGTAGGATTATGATCAGTTAATAAAGTAAAAACTGCGACATCAAAAAAGAACATCTTACTTTCAATAGGAGGAAGAGCATTTCCCTTAGTATGTGCCAAGCACGCTGCAAAGATCCTCAAGATGTTATTAAGGAGAAAAAATAGAAGATGATAAATCATGTGTAATCAATAGGTCCCTATCGTGCGTTAAGTGACATTTAGTTTTTTATGGCAGACACAATTTGCCTACGGTAGTTGTGGCATTGCTACATATCAACCAAACATGCCCTTAGCTCTTCCAACATGGAATAGTTCTTAGTTCTTACCAATAGCTCCTGATGCAGTGGGTGTGAAGTCAGTTAGCACACCATCTACACTGAAATCTGGATTGTCTATGAACTGCAAGTATTCTGCGGAAGGATCAGAGCTGTAGTTGTAACTTGTAAATATATCATTGGCAAACCCTGCTGCGTACACTTCCAGCCCCAGGGCATGTGCATCTTTAACCAAACTGGTGGATGGCATCAAGTAATCCTCTTTGTTCACCGGCCAAATAAAATGCCTGGGGACCAGAATTCCTGATGCAAAAGGCTTGAGGATACTCAGATTTTTCATAATATCTCCATATGATTTTAGGATGTTAGGCTCGGTAGCATTTTCATAGAGAGACCGCAAAATTAGCTTAGTCTTGCCCTTAAGCTTTCCACCAATACTTTTCAAGAATGAAATATCTGGTGAGGATATGTAGGTGATAGGAAATTCTTTTGGTAGTGCTAATAGGTAATCTTCCACGCTTAATTTATGTTCCTTATAAAAACTATTATACTGCAAAAGAAAACATGAAATTGTGTTAGATAGAAAACATGGTGCACTAAGGGAGCCCTTGGTGAATTTTTTAATATTAGTGAAATCTCATTTACCTCCACATTAACCCAAATATCACGTGGACGGAGTCCAGCCACATCATCAAGCATAAACATTCCATGACACCATCGAATGTGCTTGGGCGAGACAATATAGTTTGAATCACTGAGGGAAGATCAAACAATGGGACAAGTCACTATTGTGAATCACTAAATATTTCAGAAGCTAAATGCCAAGAGGAATTTTAAGGTACTCCCAATCTGACACGAGCCATTAGTTCTGTATGATCTAGTGGGGAATACATACTAGGTATGAGTCTATTAATGAACACATAAGGTTAATACGGACTTTTGCACCTCGTAGCAATGAGTAGAGGTGTGCAAAATCGGTTTGGCTGGAAACCCTTCTATACAATTTTTTTGTGCCAACATTGTAGCAAAAACGGAAGGAAATTATGTTTTTTAAACACTGTTGATACTTTACAATTACAAATCATGATGGAGCATAGATAAAATATACAAAAAGAATTGCAGTTGTAAAGGATTGAAGAGTTTTGGGGGCATACCTGTGATGTTATTTAGCAGCTCGTCTACGGTGAAATCCGCAGCAAACCATCCATGAACATCTTCTTTACCCAATTTATATATTTTATCCCTCGTAGGGAAGACTTCCTTAATTGTTGTTGACTTGTCAAGCCTCAAGCCAGATCTGCAGATGCCCTTAGCATCACTGGACAATTGCAGATCACAGTGCAGAACGACATCAGGCAAGCTGGCTGCCATGGCAAACTGATACGCATATGCGCTTGATTCAGGAAATAAGCCAGAGAACCCTCCCCGAGCAATGACTCGAGGAGGACTGCCTGCAGGACAATGATAGGATGAGTAGCAGCATGACCGTGCAGCGGCAAATCAAAATGCTTGATCGAGTGAAAGGACAACATTTTCCAATAGAAACTCGGAGCAAGAGAAGAAAAGGGTAAGATGTTTACCACCCAGGGTCTGCCATTTCTGTGCTGGATCATCTAGAGCAGCATTGGCTCCATGAAGGAGTATGAGGATCAAAAGTATGTGAGGATATCTGCCTCCCATTTAGCCAGGAGGAGCACCCTGCACCATTTATATATATAAAAAAACTTTTCAGCTCCAGAGAAGCAATCACAAGAACCATGAAAACAGCACATCTATATCCCTATGCATTCCAAGAATAATAAAGAAGAGAAACGCAGATCCTCCATTTCCTACTAAGGAACATACAAAATGTGTGATCAAATTGAAGGGAAAAAACAGAACAGACATTACACGAAAGGATCCGGTACGATACGACCAAGGAACAAACAAATCAAGCTGCAAAGTTGCATAGGGAGGGACACAATCTCCCACCAAACATGCAAAATCCAGGCTTCTCAAATCTAATCCAAGCTACAACAAACACGATGTAACAGCGCTTGAGAAGAAAAAAAAGGGATACCTCACACGAAACGACCGGAAATAAAAATTGAGAGGAGGCGGTGATGTATCTCCAGCCTCATCCAGCCAAGGCCTGCAATTGTCCCTATTTTGAATGAGACTGTGGACCGGAGACAAAAGAGAAAAGGCTTCTAAAATTAGGGAGCGGGCAAACGACGGACACCTTTGAACATGCTTAATTTAGAGGATCCCAGCCTCAGCTCGGGAGTTTCTTGCATCGGCGAGGAAAAGCATAACTCCTCCCCTTGCCTTAAATTCAGGTAGTGCCACGGATGAAATGAGGCTCGACCCGTAACTGCTCTCTCGCTCGTAGTAACTCCTCCCCATGGGCGGGACGCCGCATAAGGCCACGGCGGCATCGAGGGTTAGGGCCGTGTTGGTGCTTGTCCGGGCGGTAGCGCGCTGTAGAACGCGTCGGATGCAGGAGAGCATGCCGGCCCGGACGCGACGGAGGGGGTCGACGGCGGTGCGGCACGCCACACCCCGCACGCGCCGGCGCCGGCGCTGGCAGTGGCGACGAGGAGCCGGCGTCGCCAGCCGCCATGGGCTTGACGGAGTGGAGTCGGGATTTGTGGGTGGGCTAGTAGTGTGTGCCTTCCGCTCCGATTGTTCGCCTCGCGTCGCTCGTGGGCTAAGTGTTCGTGCTTATGGCATTGCAACTGCTCGTAGGGATCACTGACAGCGGTGGTTGATCGTTGCGCTCAATGAGAATTGGGGCGCCATCTGTGAATGGAGGGAGTGATTCAGAACCAGTTTTGTTGGCAGGATCACAAAACCGCGGGAATAAAAAGTTCGCAACAAGAAAAGGCGCAGAGTGAGACAGTGGTTGGAGGATGCACATCTACCATGAACTCCAAAAGTCCAATGCCAAGCCAGATATCACGCAAGAAACAGTATCTAAAATGTATTTGATTTTGCACTGCTCATCCATATAGGCATATAGTACATAAGATCGACGATTCATACATGACATGTTTGAAGAACAGGTTCTGAATTCCCATGTTGGAGCTTTGAGCTGCCCAACATTCTCTCCATTTCCAGCTTAAAAGATGTCCATTCAGATTCCGTTGAGAGTGATCACAATCTTGCGTGCGGAAGCTTGATCGCGATGTTCGCACAGCCATATACCCTGCAAAAGTAGGTTCAGGTGAGATTTGGCACTCCCAGAACAAAAATGTCTGATCTACAATAGATATGGGTGTCCTTAGGTTCAGTTTGTTTGCCAGGTTTTTCGCTGCTCCTGTTAGTTTTACTGAAACTAAGCTTGAATAACACATAGAACGTGCTACATAGCATTTAAAAAATGAGTTCGAATTCAAACAAAAATTTGTCAATATAAACCTCCTATACAACATTCCTTTAGAATTCATAGCTCTTTAATCACTGTCTGGGAGTTCTATGACTTAATCATTGTCTGGGAATTCAATATAAACCCTTCTAGTCATGCTAATGATATATCTAAGTATAGAGTATTAAGGATTAGAAGCCAACAAAGCAGCCATGATGATATACTAACGAGTAAAGACTGATTGACCAAATAGTACTAGAAAATCTATCATGAGGGAGATTTTTTTTTCTTACTTGCCAAGTGCCCATATTGAGATGTCCGTCAGTTATAGGAATTCTGAAAAAAATGAAGAGCGAGAATTCAACTTGTTACTTTTTGGACGAAGTAGGAAAAAAGAAAAGGAAGGTAGGGAACACATACGTCAGAGCACAACCAAACATTGATGATTTAATATGTGCTGGCATGTCATCAGGTCCTGGAATTAGAACTTATCATGATCTGATCATCCAAATGTAACAAAGAGAATAGAACAGTCTCCACAAATAAAATAATCTCATGCCACTGTAACTTCAATGGCAGCATACTCTATTAGTTTAGCTCTAACCCAGCCAAAATACCAATAGTAGACACTTAACTAACCTTCAAGAGTGTGTTTCCAAGGAGCAGATCGGCCCTGGCAATGATAAAAACACAATGAAGCAACACTTAAAGAGTCACTCTTTTGAACAAGACAAGAAAATTTAAGAGCACAGACCTCTGGGACAATTCTGTTAAGGAAAGTTTCGGTGTCAGCCTGCACATCGGAGTCATAGTTCTCATTGATGGTCAGGGAAGCGCTTGTGTGCTGCACTGCAGAATAAAGGAATGTCACTACTACCAAAATACCTCAGGTATGTGTGCTGCTCTACATGGTTATCAGCTTATCATCATGCATATAATAAAAACTAAAAAGAACTACCTCTTATGTTTTTACATGCCTAATTACTTAATTAGTGATAATTTGATGTTTACTTTCATCTGCCTAATGCCTAGTTCCTGATTTGCTCCAGTGCTGCCTTTTATTTTAATTATCACGCTCCATTTTCTTATGGTGCTATTAGTTTATACTGAGCTTCCATATGCCTATTAAAAATTTGAAGGGTGCTAAATGCCACAAGTTACATAAAAGCTCAACTTGTCAAATATTCAAGATATCCACACATATTATACTCTGTTTTCCCACATCAGACCAAAACAAGAAATCCAGTTATCGGTAAAACACAATATATTTCTTACAAAATAGTTTGCACACGCACACACACACTTTTTCCGGCATAATATTTCAGAAACCTTCCCTAAATAGCCACAAAACGATAGAAACACCACTGAAGAATCTAAATAAACAGGAACAACTTCAGTCATATACATGTACCGCTAAAGGTGCGCTAAGAAAAGCTTTTAGTCATGCTATACAAGTCAATATAATTTTATTAACATTGTAACTACTATTGAACCTTGTGTCCAGTAAATTTTAACCAAGGAATTGAGTCCCAATTCAAGCTAAGTTCCATCACATCAATTTATATAATTTTACTTAAGAGAAGCCTCAGTTCTACTTAGAAAACTGCCTAGAATAATACGGCACGGAATTAACTAAACAAGAACGAGGAACAGATCACTGATTCAAGTAGGTGTTGTTAGAGTTGTATTTGTAGTTATACGTCTGTATACGTATGTGTACAGGTATTATACTGTTGTAATCTTGTTGTACAAGTTGATCTCTTAATATAAAGTTATGCCAGCCGGTTGGGGTTAACCACGGCAAACAATTATTCTTAAGTTGGTATCAGAGCGGGTCGATCCCATCTAGGTTTCGCTCGCCTCGCGCGTTTCCGCCGCGCCGTTCTCAAGCGCCGCCGCCCTCGTTTCGCCTCCTCATCGCGATGACGTCCTCCGCGATGCTACTCTCCACCGCCGGCGCGTTGGCTTCGTCCTCCACCGCACCCATCCCCGCCGGCGCCATCATCTCCACCCCCACCGGTTACCAAAACACCATTACTGTCCGCCTTGACCGCACGAACTATCTCCTTTGGAAGATACAAGTCATTCCCAACATCGCTGGTCAGGGCTGGTACGGGTTCTTGGACGGCTCCTGCCAGCAGCCGCCGGCAACGGTCACCTCTGGAGAAGGGGCCAACGCCGTCACCAAGGCCAACCCGGAGTACGCTCTGTGGTGGTACACGGATCAGCGTGTTCTCAGCATCCTCGTCGGCTCCATGACAGAGGAGATCCTCGGCCACCTTGTCGGCCGCAACACGGCGTCCTCCGTTTGGGCGTGCCTCCTGTCCATGTTCTCGGCGCAGAACCGGGCGGGGGTGCGTCAGATGCGGCGTCAGCTCACGACGCTGAAGAAGAACGACCTGACCGCTGCAGCCTATTTTCACAAGATGAAGGGGTTTGCGGATGCTATGGCCATGGTCGGTTCTGCCATCTCTGATGATGAATTGATCGACTACATCGTCGTCGGTCTAGGGCCTCAGTTCGAGTCCCTCCAGCACTCCCTTACCGTGCTTGGCGCTGCCGGTGCCGACAGTATCAATCTGTCGGACTTCTACGCAATGCTCCTCTCCTGTGAGTCGTTGACGCAGCAAAACGCACAAGCCCCCGAGTTCTCCACTTCCGCCAATGCCGCGACACGGCAGGGCGATGCTCATCGTGGCGGCGGGCGCCCCTTCATCGACACCAACAGCGGCCGTACCGGCGGTCGCCCTTCTGGCCAGCAAGGTGGTGGCCAGAATCCCGGTGGCCAGCAGCAGCTCCCGCAGCAGGGCTATCGCGGCAACCGTCCCAACCAAGGGGGCGGTGGTGGTGGTGGCAACAGTGGAGGCGGCCAAGGTGGTGGCGGTGGCGGTAACGGTCGCAATGGCCGTCAACGTCCACGCTGCCAAATCTGCAAGTATTGGGGCCATGACGCCCTCTCCTGCAAGAATCGCTTCAACCAGTCCTTTCAGAGTGATGATCAACGCTCTGGCAACTCCGCCGCCGCCACCTACCAGGAGCCTCAACCCTGGTTCTTCGACTCCGGTGCCACCGACCATCTCACTAATGACATGGGACGGATGAATCTCCAGGAACGCTACCCCGGCAAGGACCAAGTTCAAGTCGCCAACGGTGCAGGTTTGTCTATTACGCATGTTGGTCACTCTCGTTTAACTGGTTCGTCATCTCCTATTGAACTTAAAAATATTCTCCACGTTCCTGGCCTTAGCAAAAACTTGCTTTCAGTGTATCGCCTTGTTTCTGACAATAATATCTTCATCGAGTTTCATAAATATTTTTTCTTTGTCAAGGACAAGGTCACGAAGCAAATTCTTCTTCGCGGTAGGAGTCGTGGCGGTCTCTATCCTCTACCATTCAGTCGAGCCGAATCATCTGGGCATCATGCATCCTCCGGCGTTCGGCTGTCTCCTCAGCATTGGCATCAGCGTCTTGGTCATCCCTCCAATAAAGTAGTTAAAAATATTGTTAGTTCAAATAATCTGTCGTGTTCCCCAAACATTGAGTCCTCCGTGTGTGATGCTTGTCAGCGTGCAAAAAGTCATCAATTACCTTATAATTATTCCACTCGTGTTTCTCAGTCTCCGCTTGAGCTTGTTCATACTGATGTGTGGGGTCCCGCTCTACCTTCTTCTGGAGGTTTTAAATATTACGTCAGTTTTATTGATGATTATAGTCGCTATTGCTGGATTTATTTGATTAAACATAAATCTGATGTTGAGAGTATTTTCTACACGTTTCAAAACCATGTTGAGCGTCTTTTAAATGCCAAAATTCGTGCTGTCCAGTCCGATTGGGGTGGCGAGTATCATCGCCTCCATGCTTATTTTCAGCGCACGGGGATTGCTCATCGTGTGTCATGTCCCCACACATCTCAACAGAATGGTATCGCCGAACGCAAGCACAGACATCTTGTCGAAACAGGCTTAGCCCTCCTCGCACATTCCTCCCTCCCACTTCGTTTTTGGGATGAAGCTTTTCTCACCGCTTGCTACCTTATTAATAGAATGCCCACTCCTATCATTAATAATGCCACTCCTGTCTTTCGGCTACTAAACATGTCTCCCGAGTATTCCTTTCTCCGCACGTTTGGCTGTGCGTGCTGGCCCAGTTTGCGTAAGTACAATTCACGTAAACTTGAGTTTCGTTCTAGGATGTGCGTGTTTCTTGGATATAGTCCCATGCACAAAGGATACAAGTGCCTCGATCGTTCTTCCGGTCGTATTTACATCTCTCGTGACGTTGTTTTCGATGAGCAGGTGTTCCCTTTTGCCACTCCGGGTGTTGTCGTTGATGTCTCCAAACTGCTTCCTGTGTCGTTTCCTTCCACTGAACCAGTTACTCAAAGTACCGACACGCGTAATTATGACATTACTATGTTACCAGCTAATGCACTTGGTTCTGCTTCTAGCTATCCTGTGCAGGTCTCCTCGTCATCGTATGTGCAGCCGCTAGATGTGCATGCACCGCCACCACCTCTCCATGCATCGGACCATGCGCCAGGTCCCGCACCAAGCTCCATGGACCCCACCCAGCGTGACTCTTCACGCGACGACGGTCTGGACTCGCGCACCGTCCCGTCCCGTGCCCGCTCTCCGTCGCCTGGGCGGTCGACGTCCTGCCCGTCGCCCACGTCCTCCCCTGGGCCGGGCCCGTCATCGCCGGCTGGCGGTGATGTTTCGTCTGGTGGTGCTCCATCTGCAACACCCAGTTCGCCACCGTCGCCAGGGCCCAGCTCGTCTCCGCCTAGCTCGCCGCAGACGTCGCCCCCTGCATCACCTGCGGTTCCCGAGCCTGCTCGGGTCATCGTCACGCGGCAGCGCAACGATGTCTTTCGTCCCAAAATTTTCCGGGATGGCACGGTTCGGTATAATCCGTATCGTCGTCGTGCTTTTCTGGTGGCTCCAGCTTCTCACCGCACTGCTTTGACTGAGCCTGCTTGGCGCACGGCTATGGAAGCTGAGTTTGATGCTCTTCAGAAAAATCAGACGTGGACGCTGGTTCCTCGTCCTCCGGGCACTAACATTGTTGGCAGCAAATGGATCTTTAAAACAAAATTTCGTCCTGACGGTTCAGTGGACAAATACAAGGCACGGCTTGTGGCTCGAGGCTTCACGCAGCAGTACGGTATTGATTATCATGATACTTTCAGTCCGGTGGTTAAGCCCGTCACAGTTCGTCTGGTGCTCTCTCTTGCTGTCTCTCGTGGTTGGTGCCTTCGTCAGATTGATGTGAGTAATGCCTTCCTCCATGGTTTTCTTAATGAGGATGTGTACATGCAGCAGCCGCCTGGTTTTGAGGATTCGCGGTGTCCTCAGTATGTTTGCAAGCTGCAACGTGCCCTCTATGGTCTCAAACAGTCGCCACGTGCCTGGTACGCACGGTTAAGTGACAAGCTTCATCAGCTTGGTTTTGTTGCTAGCAAGGCGGACACCTCTCTGTTCATATTTGATCACCAGGATGTTGTTGTCTATATGCTCGTCTATGTTGATGACATTGTCTTGGCTGGTTCTTCTTCGTCTGCCGTTGATAAGCTGATTGCTACTCTCTCTGGTTCTTTTCCTATCAAGGACCTTGGACGTCTTGAGTATTTTCTCGGTATTGAGGCTGCTTACACTTCTGAGGGTATGGTGTTAACGCAGCACAAATATGCTCTTGATCTTTTGCATCGGGCCAACATGGAGCAAAGTCGGCCTGTCCCTACACCTATGTCTACTTCTGACAAGTTGACAAGAGATCTCGGCGCACCGCTCAGTTCAGAGGATGCTTTCAAGTACAGGAGTATCGTTGGAGGTCTGCAATATCTTACCTTAACACGTCCTGACTTGTCGTTTGCTGTCAACAAGGTTTGTCAGTTTCTGTCGCAGCCTACTACCGCTCACTATGAGGCGGTTAAGCGCATCCTTCGCTTTGTCAGAGGCACAGTTTCTACCGGTCTGCGTTTTCGACGATCCTCTGCCACTGTTCTTAGTATTTTCACCGACGCTGATTGGGCCGGCTGCCCCGATGATCGCCGCTCCACAGGCGGTTTTGCAGTTTTTCTTGGTCCCAATCTTGTGTCCTGGAGCTCTCGCAAGCAACCGACAGTCTCTCGTTCCAGTACTGAGGCAGAGTACAAGGCCCTCGCAATGGCACTGCTGAAGCCATTTGGATACAGTCTGTTCTGAAGGAGCTCGGTGTTTATCAGTCCCGTCCTCCTGTCTTGTGGTGTGACAATATTGGTGCCACGTACTTGTCTGCAAATCCAGTATTTCATGCTCGCACGAAGCATATCGAGATTGATTTTCATTTTGTCCGAGAGAAGGTTGCCTTGGGTGCTCTTGATGTTCGGTTCATCTCCACTGCCGATCAGTTGGCTGACGTGTTTACGAAGCCTGCTACTCAGCTCACACTTCGTCGTTTTAGTTCCAATCTTAACCTTGTTCACGACGGTTTAGATTGAGGGGGAGTGTTAGAGTTGTATTTGTAGTTATACGTCTGTATACGTATGTGTACAGGTATTATACTGTTGTAATCTTGTTGTACAAGTTGATCTCTTAATATAAAGTTATGCCAGCCGGTTGGGGTTAACCACGGCAAACAATTATTCTTAAGTGGTGTATCTGTACGTACAGAAGAGATGCGCCAAGCCGCACTTGAACCCGGAGAGGTCGCCCTCGATCTCCCTCAGAATCTGCAACACTCAGACATAAGAACAATGGCATCGCGATCAGCAAAACACTGGGGATCGGAATTGTTCGGACGAGGCGCTGCCGCGCTTGGCTTGGGTGAGGCGTGGCTCGGCTGAGATTGAGCGAGGGAAATAAACCTTGGGTGTGATGAGGTGGCAGCCGCGGCGCTGCGCAGGGATGACGACGGTCTTCTGGGCCCACTTGGCGGCCATGGAGCAGGCGAGGAACGCGCGGCGGCGGCGGCGGTGGGTGCGGAGCTTCGCGCAGGGTGACACGAAGCACGGGGAGCAGCGAGAGGCAGGGGCGTCGTGTCCGGGAGGGGATCGTTGGTTCCAAATGAGCTGTTTTGGGCAGTAATAGTTAGCGGAAATAGAGAGAAAGTATTGGTACTTCGAAATGGTGCTCGCGATAAGGGCGTAAAAACGAGTATTGAGATATTAGATTAAGTGGGTTCATACAGGATTTTTGGGCCTCTTTGGTTCAAAGGATTTTCCAAGGAACTGTTAAGGATTTCCACCAAAGGAATTTTCCAATAAAATCCATTTGGTTTAAATGAGTTGAGTCCTCCAAAAAACTCTATGAATTACTTTCCTACACCATAAAACTATAGAATTTCTAGCAAGAGGTGAGACCTCTTGAAAAAAAATCGTATATTTCAAGGCCTATTTGATTCAAACGATTTTCGTAGGACATTTGTAGGGTTGAATTCCTTAGGATTTATTACTATGTTAGTTGTTTCATTCGTAGAATTGAATCCCATATGATTTTTTTTCTAGGATTCATTTGTACTACGTTTTAAAAGAATTCTAACATCCACTCAAAACAAGAATCCTCTTCTTTCGTATGTGGGAATCAAACAAAATTGGCTACACTAAAATCATGTAGGATAGGAATGGACATGTCATTACAATTTTGTGTATTTCCTATTCCTGCATTTTTCTTACACTACAAATTAAACAAGCCCTACATCATATTCCTACAGTATTCATATTAACATTTTTCTCAAATCTTGGGAACCAAAGAGGCCTTAAAACACAAGAATTTTGCAACATGTGTCTTTGGACCGTGCACAAGATTTGAACACAAAGTTTTGGAGGACTGGTGAGAGAAAGTAGATAGATAGAGAGAAACGAGGTTTGAGATGATGTTGAGAATCGTTTGGAATGGATTCTATAGGAATATGGTTGCCCCAATCCTATGATCCAAAAGGCTCTCATAGGAAAAATTCCTTGCGATCCTGACTCGACCTTTCCTCCCCACCGTCACTGTAGCAGAGAGGAGAAGGCGACTTTTTGGGCGATCCCCGTCGACTCACCGCGTCCGCGCCGGCGAGGCGTGGGATTCCTCCTCTCCGCCGGCTGCTTCGGCAGCGGGAGGGTGGGGGATCCCCGTCTCCGGCCTGTACATACGGTAGAGTAGGATGGAGTTCCCGCCGGCGGCGCTCTGGAGGAGGTGGTGCAGCGGGTGGTTGGTTTGGTGTCGAGGGGTTCTTCTCCGGCGGTGTAGTTCTTCGGAGCTCGGCGTCGTCTTCCTCGACTTGTAGGTGCTGGGAGTCCGGCGTGGCTCTTGAGCACCTTAGTTCTCCGCCAGATCTGGGGTGGCGGCGGATCTGGCGGCCGGAACCCAGCGCTGGACGGGGTCAACGGCTTCTGCTGGCGTCGATTTCGAAGGCGGTCGCGGCAAGGTGGAGAAGAAGGAGAGCGAGGGCACTCGCCGTGGCCGTTCACCGAGTCAAGTTCCGCCGCGGGGCGGCGGACGAGCTTTGCGGCATCTTCCAACGAGGAGGGTGGCCTCAGGCAGCGGTAAGGAGGTGGCCGGCGGTCTTCGACGTCGACGACGGTGGAGCTCCTGATGCCGATCTTGGTGCTGAATTCCCCTGCGTATTGTACTTTTCTACTGCTTTTGTACTTCGTACTCTGTATGTGGTACTCTGTTAATTATACGTAGGCTTTCAAAAAAAAAAAATTCCTTGCGATCCAAAACTTCAAAAAAAATCTAAAATGCAAAGAGGCCCTAACTAGTGATCTAGAGTCCATGGAAGGCAGGGGACAATCCCCCCCTCCCCCTACACACACACCAGTCCAATATTTTTTTTGGACTACAAGGATCTCAAGTCCTTCGTCCTCTTCTCTAACTCGTTGAACGCTGCGTGTGACCTGTTCTTCTGTTCTTTTGGACCACAACAACGTGGGTCACCAACAGGAGTGTGCTGATCCCTCGCGAAGCCGCCTTGTTGTTGTTGGGGATGCGTTCGATGGCGCTAGCTGTAATTCCTCGCACGTGCTGTAGATATTGGAGCTATGCATGTTTCTCACTATTGCGTTCGGGTTGCATTGGGACAACGAGAGGCGAAGCCAGCTGTTCAACTAGTAGATGTACGGTCTCGCTTGGTTGGTGGTATTCCAACCAAAACGGGAGAACTTTCTCATGGACCATCACATGTCCTATTAGGGACATCCTATCCTACTATATATAAAAGCTTGCACAATCCGCGCCCTCTCAGCGTGTCCACGTCGCCGGCTTCCAGCAGCCGTCCGATCGGCGCGACCAACGGCTGGGATCAACCCACGTCGCCCCCCGCGCTACAGTGCCCACGAATATCTTCCAATAGGGTGGCGACGCGTGGCCCCGGTCACCACCCCGTCCACCCGGTCACAGCCGGTCACCCTGTCCGCACGAATTTTGGCGCCGCATTTTACAGATTACCCCCCGCGAAGGACCTAAACATAATTTCGGCGAACGCAAGGGTCTTTTCTGCAAAAGCGTCCGCAGACCTCCCCCCCCCCCCCCCTCCCCTCCCTCTCTCCCGCGCGTCCGCGGCGCCGCCGACGACGTCGCCGCGCTCCGCCGCCGCTACGGCCGTCCCCGGCCAGATCCAAGGGGACGGAGAGGTCCGCCGTCGCCGCCTCCATCTCCTCCCCGAAGATCGGCCGCCGCGCCGCCGCACGGGCGCCGGAATCGCCGCCACGGTGCCCGCCTCCTCCGCCGTGTCCGCGCCCCGCCGGCGCCGCTCCGGTGACCTAAAGGGGGCGGCGCCGCCACCTACAGGTCGAGCGCGGCGAGGCGCATCGGACACGCCCGAGCCCGCGTCCTGGAACACGCCGACACGCCGCCGGCGAGCTCGCCGCCGTCGCGGCCGTTCTGGCCAGATCCGGCCCTGTGACGTCAGCACGACATCACAGTGGGCCAGCCATGTCAGTTTTTTTTTGCGCCAGCCTATCCATATGATTTTGAAATATTTCTAAATAATGGAACTAAAAATTTTAAACATGTCCAAGAGAAAATGACAAATATGTCAACGTGTTCACATAAATAAAAATAAATATATACGACGAAATTGCAAATTTCATATTTCCACGTGGCAATTAAATTTGATGGGCGGCCAAAATATGACAGATATGTCAACATGGGCACACAAAAAACCACTTACTTACAACATATGATCAAATTGTACGTTCGAATAATTTAAAATTTCAGACGATTTCCAAATCTGCGCACTTAATAAACGGAAAAAGAATTCAAACACAATAAACGTGCCAACATAACCACACACAAAAAACGTTCTTAAAACCTATAACCAACTACTTGTGTAAAAGAAAGCAAGCACAGTTGAGAAATTCAAATTTGCTAACATTTACAAAAAAAAATCATACCGGAGCTTTCCAATCCAAATACATGAAAACAATTCAAGTACGAATAGCTCCCCCGTTTGACCATTTCAAAAATTTGAACAACTTCTCAGCCTACATAATTTTTTAATTCCAACAATTTTACGATTAAATACTTCAACATTTCAGCCCACGGGCGCGGCGAAGGCCGCGTTTAGTCCCCTAGTTATAACTAAGACAAGAGGGAGCTCTCTCAGGCTATCAGCGTTTTTAACCGTCGGATCTCCTTCTGTGGCGTTTTTTCGGCCGTCCGATGGGCTGTCCCTAGGCGACGCTGCTCTGGCGATCAATTCGGCCTGCTGTGATTGATTGGGCCCAAAAACGCACTGAAGCCCATCAACTCGAGACCAACCTGAATACCAATCGACAGGAAAAAAGTGCGGCCAGGAGCAATTAGGATTTGGGTAGGATGCGCTGCGCCGCTGCGGGAGGGGAGAAAGGCGACCAGGCGATGCGACGCGGGAGCGGAGGAGGCCGACCCAGGCGATGCGGAGGGTGATTGAACGCCGGTGTGGCCTTCCTTCGGCAGCTGATGCGGCAACGAGATGCGAACCGTCGTTAGTGGTGAAGCTCATGCGCCTGCCATGAAGCCGGAGTAATTTTTCATTTCCTGCAATCAAGTGCTGGCGTGCGCAGCTCGCCGTGGGCGATCGTACTTTCCTGTCAATTCCTCAGATCACCTATATATTCTTTTGTTGCCTCAATCTCTCTTCCTACCCCTTTTCACTCCGGAAGCATGACCTACAGGATCCACGGCTCTTTGATACCCACCCTTTTACACAGGAGGAAACATAAATTCTCTGCGCACGGAGAAAGCACACGGAGTAGGTTACTTCTCTGCCCTGCGAACTCCCCCTTTTCCACATAATCATTGATTCTGATTATAAAATCCTGATTTGTGCAGGTTCTGTTCATCCAGATTTCCCTTGACTCGTTCAGTAAATTCTTGGTGTCTAATCGGATTTATTTGACCGTCAAATTCTTATCTGACTATTTGCAGTGGCCGGTGGTCAGGTCACATATTTCCTTGTAGCCTTACTGTTGGTGGTAGTCCTTAGTTGTAAAGATAGGAGCATAGAGGGTTAAAAATGTAAAACTGGACATTGTATATATTTACCTAGTCTGAATGGAAGAGGTGTAGTTCCAGAGAAATCCAATCCTCTCGAGTGTTCCAGTGAAGTCAACATGGTATCAGAGCACGCGGCGGCGCTGTCCGGCGGCCGGGCTGATTGAAGGATCTTGGGTGCTGTGGGCGAAGACGGTGGTGCGGTGAGGGTGGAGCCGGAGGCAGCGCTCGGCCCTCGCCGGCGGTGAACTGGTTCCAGTGCTGGAGCTTCCTTCGAGGAGCTAGCAGGAAGCGGCGGAAGGAAGGAGGAGGAGGTGCCGGCGGCGGCCAAGGCGCAGAGGGGCGCGGCGTCGTTCGGCGTGTCGGTGCAGGAGTGGTTCCAGCACGTGAAGGCTAGCGTGCTGGGCGTGGTGCGGAAGGCGACGGCGAGGAGCTGCTGTGTCTGCTGGATTGGAAAAGAGAAGGGATCTTGTGTCTTGTGGTTGGAGGCGTGTCCCAGGAGAAGGAAGCGCTACTGGTGGTGGCCTGGAGCAGAGAAGAAAGGGGAGTAGGTGGAGTTGGGTCCTGGAGTGCTAGAGCTGCGCTGAGATTTGGGGGGAGCAGAGCCCGTGTAGCGATTTGAAGAGGACAGAGTGTGGTCGTGGCTGTAGCTGTACTGAAGTTTTCAGTTTTCAGGTGAGGCCTGAAGTTGTAGTCCTTTTCTGAGATCGTTTATAGCAAGGTTACAGGAGGTGGATTCAGATCGTTTATAGCAAGCTACTGTTGCCTGAGTTGGTCTCATATCACAAAACTTTTTGGGAGTTTTCTGGCTGATTATAGTTCGTTGGAAGACTTGTGAGGAGTAATTGGTGATAATGGGAGAGAAGTCTTGGCAACGAGATGTGGACTGGCTGTGTCCAAACTCAGGCTGCAGAAATGTGAACTTTGGATTTCGTAAATTCTGTAATTGGTGTGGAGTTGCACGTCCTGCCCGGACTGGTAGAACATTGACAGGTGCAAATGGTGGAGAATCGTCAACTATCACTGTTCAGATGACCGCTGATGAATTTAAGAAATGGTGTCAGTTCAAATGTATGAGAAAGGGTGATAAAGAATCTTGTGAGGCAACTAATGTTTCCGCTGGTTACTATGGTAACGTCTCAACTTTTGCTAAATCTAGTTGTAATGGTGCACCATGGCTGGTTGACTCTGGTGCTTCAAGACACATGGTGGGGTCTTACAAGGAATTCTCAAAGTATGCTTCTAATGTGAATGGACAGGGTGTACAATTGGCAGATGGCTCTACTCAAGCTATCATGGGGACAGGAACAGTTGTGTGTGGACATGATATGTCTTTATCCTCGGTTTTGCATGTTCCATCATTTCCAATAAATCTATTGTCCATCAGTTGTATCACAAAAGAACTCAATTGTGCTGCTATCTTTTACCCAACATGGTGTGTGTTTCTGGAACTTGGGACGTGGAAAGTTCTTGGGACAGGAATTATGCGAGATGGCTTGTACTACTTGGATGATAATACAGCACCTGTGGCTGCAAATGTTATTTCTCAGTCACCATTGCAAGAATTCCTTCTTCATCATCGCCGGCTGGGACACATGGCCTTTAACACCCTGGGTCAGTTGTATCCTCACCTCTATAATAAAATTTGCAAAGAAAGTCTAGTATGTGATGCGTGTCAGTATGGGAAGCTGACCCGTAGTATATATACTTCATCTGATCACAGAAGTACGGTGCCATTTCAAACTATCCACTCAGATGTGTGGGGTCCTAGTGGGGTGTGGTCACTTTATGGATACAAATCTTTTGTTACATTTATTGATTGTTGCACTAGGACTACTTGGGTGTATGTACTAAAAAATAAAAGTGACGTGTTTGAATGCTTTAAGGATTTCCACAACTTAATCAGAAATCAATATGATGCACGGGTGAAAATATTCCGAACTGACAATGGTACAGAATATGTAAATAACCAATTTGATGAGTACTTGTCAAGCTTTGGAATTATTCATCAAACTAGTTGCCCAGGTACTTCCCAGCAGAATGGGTTGGCTGAAAGGAAGAACAGACATCTCTTAGAAATCACCCGGTGTATCATGTTAGCTATGAATGTTCCTAAATATTTGTGGGCTGAAGCTGTGATGACAGCGGCTTATTTGATGAATAGAATGCCATCTCGGGTGCTCTATAACAAGACACCGATTGAGTGTCTAACTGGTGAAACTACATATGTGGTTCCTCCAAGAGTGTTTGGGTGTGTATGCTTTGTAAGAGATCATAGGCCATATGTTGGGAAATTAGATCCAAGAGCAGTGAAATGTGTGTTTGTTGGGTATTCTGGTAAGCAGAAGGGCTACAAATGCTGGTGTCCTTCGGAGAGGAGAATGTTTGTGAGTATGGATGTGACCTTTAGAGAAAATGTACCTTTTTATGGAGAACCTACTGACTTAACTGATTTGTTCAATGATGATAGCTCAGATGGAGTCTTGAGGACAGGGGGAGATGAGAGAAAAGAAGACAATGATGTAACTTCACAGAAGATGATTGTTGGAGTAATTCCAACTGGAGATGAGCCTGATAGTAGAGATGAAGATGAGCCTGATGGTAGAGATGAAGATACATCAAATGCTGAACAAGATCACACTCAGGGGGAGCAGCAAGAGTATCAAACTAAAAGATCAAGGTGGCCACAAAACCTTAAGGTGTACACACGGAGACAGAGAGCTGAGAATGATGAAGTGCAAAGGGAGGAAGAAATCACATTGAGCCAAAATCCTGAAGCCCAAGTACAGCCAGATTTGCATGACTCAAGTTCAAGTCCTTCTACAAGTGATGGTATAATCTCTCCTTCACATGATGATTTAGATCTCCCTATAGCTCTAAGAAAACAATCTCGCACTACTGCTGGTAAATTACCATCAAACCTGTCCCAATATGATGTCTCTAATTATGTTTCATATTCATCTATGGGCCCCCAATACAAAGCATTCATAGCTGCACTGGACTCTACTTTACCTATACCACGTAACTGGCAGGAAGCAAAACAATACCCGGAATGGAGGAAAGCTATGATGGAGGAGATGGAGGCGCTTGACAAAAACAATACTTGGGTACTTACTACTCTTCCTCCTAATAAAAGGATTGTTGGTTGTAAATGGGTATTTACCGTAAAACAAAATCCAGATGGTAAAGTGGAAAGATATAAAGCTAGATTGGTGGCAAAGGGATATAGTCAAACCTATGGTGTGGACTATGATGAGACATTTGCCCCAGTGGCAAAAATGAATACAATAAGAACTCTAATTTCGGTAGCTGCAAATAAAAGATGGAAACTCTTTCAGATGGATGTTAAAAATGCTTTCTTACATGGTGATTTACAGGAAGAAGTGTACATGGAGATTCCCCCTGGATTCGGTAGCCAACAAACTATTGGGAAGGTATGTAAGTTGAAAAAATCATTGTATGGATTGAAACAATCTCCTAGAGCATGGTTTGGGAGATTCAGAAATGAAGTATGCTCTATGGGTTACAAACAAAGTAATGCTGATCATACTTTGTTTTTTAAGCATAATCTAGGAAAGGTCACTATCCTTGCAGTGTATGTGGATGATATTGTGATTACAGGTGATGATGTGGTGGAAATAGCTTGGTTGAAGAAAGCATTAGCGAAAGCCTTTGAAGTGAAGGATCTGGGTCACCTCCACTACTTCCTTGGTATTGAGGTTGCCTATGCACCACAAGGTATATATCTTTCGCAACGGAAATATGTACTAGATTTACTTACTGAAGTGGGAATGTTGAACTGCAAACCAGCGCCCACACCAATTGAGCAAAACCACCGAGTAATGGCTGAAAGTGGTGAGCCTATAGACAAGCATCGATATCAAAGATTGGTTGGCCGCCTAATATATTTATCACACACTAGACCAGACATAGCCTATGCAGTCAGCATAGCTAGTCGGTACATGCATGATCCACGGTCAGGTCACATGGATGTGGTAAATAGGATCCTACGTTACTTAAAATGCTGTCCTGGGAAAGGTATCTTGTTCGCTTCTCATGGGCATTTGAGAGTCGAGGGGTACACAGATGCTGACTGGGCGGGATGCTTAGATGATAGAAAATCAACATCTGGATATTGTGCTTTTGTGGGTGGCAACCTTGTTAGCTGGAGAAGTAAAAAACAGAGTGTGGTTTCTAGATCCACCGCTGAAGCTGAATTTAGAGCTATGGCCTCAGGCTTATGTGAACTTATGTGGTTGAGGTTTTTATTAGCTGAACTTCGGTTATTTGCTGGTGGACCTCTGAAGCTCTATTGTGATAATCGGGCAGCCATTAATCTAGTGCATAACCCAGTCCAACATGATAGGACTAAGCACATCGAAATCGATAGACATTTTATAAGAGAAAAGCTGGATGAGGGAAGACTTCATGTGTCTTATGTAAAGTCTATAGATCAGTTAGCTGATATTTTTACTAAAGGTGTTAGTGTTGTATCTTTTGGTAATATTTGTGGCAAGATGGGGCTCATAGATATCTTCGCCCCATCTTGAGGGGGAGTGTTGGTGGTAGTCCTTAGTTGTAAAGATAGGAGCATAGAGGGTTAAAAATGTAAAACTGGACATTGTATATATTTACCTAGTCTGAATGGAAGAGGTGTAGTTCCAGAGAAATCCAATCCTCTCGAGTGTTCCAGTGAAGTCAACACTTACTTTTCCCATACTTATATAGTTATAGTTATATGCATTGTTATCATATAATTCATGCGTTGAAGCCTTCATGCTTATAACATTTGCTATTTCCCCCTGCAACAATACTTTGTTGGGCAATTTTTTGACTGCAGACACATATCATAGAGTTTGTAATCTTGAGCAAACAACGAGAAAAACGACATTATTTTAAATCCTCGGGAGAACGAGGTAGGGATAATTAAATGTACAAGCACACTCTATTTAACAAGATTTTTGAAAAACAGCTTTTAGAAAAGGTTACTTGATGGATTTGTGTCACTGAGAATAGAAGCGGCAGGCATACTGATGGATTACATTGAGATTTGATTAACATATTGTATACAGTCTAATTTTCATCATTTCAGACGTCCAGAATGGACAGATCAATGATGCGAATATTGGACTTCAGTAACGGATATTACATTTAAAATGACATTATAATTTGTAACATATGGTTTTAAATAATTGGCAGTTCCATCCTATTATGCGCTTTCAATCGCAAATTTTGACATTCATAGGTCCTAACCGTAGCAAGACTGATTGTTCACTTAACCAGTGTCCACATATAACATCAATAGCAACATAAAACAGTTCTATATATTATATGTCCATGTAAAAAAGTCTGACTTGCCACTAATTGAGCTCCATGTGATTACATTTTACATACAAGTTTTGCTCAAGAAGCAAAACTGAAAGCACCAGTATTTCTTCCAGAATACACATAAAAGCGTTCTATCTCTTGTGGTTTCTCTATGGAGTTCAGCACCAGCAGTTATCATGGTGATAAAGCTGATACATTGATCTGCATTTGTCTGCAGCAGTTATTGGATTGCAGAACGTATTGCACGGGTCGGCAAAAGTTGATGGTGGAGTAGCTCATGGTTTGTCATTGGTCATATGGTTGCAGTGTCAACCCACTCCGTTATAGCTTCGGATTCTTAGGTAAAACCATCTGAGCAATTACAGGCTTGCTCGTGACATCCTGAGCTGCATAAATGCAACATTATATTGTGTGTTGTTGGTAGAGGCTGAGCAATATGTGTCTGGGTTTAAGTATGATGATCCTGCTGAAATTATTATGCCTCATTTAGAAAGCAAATATGCCCTAAAGCACTTAATAGCCTTTTGATTTCCCAAACAGACCATGATTTTGACCATCCCTAATATTTGTTTACTTGACTCAACTTTATCTCAAGTGAGGTGTGTTATAAGCTATTGGCAGGCTGGTTGCATAAAATTGGTTGACTCAGTTTCGTTTATCTTTCTAGATCTGATGGTACCTTCGTCTATTTAGACATAGTTCATAAAACAATTCATGCTTGGGCTACTAATTTTACCGTCTCAGCTACACTACAGTTTGCTTGCCTTGCTAGATCTTCCCCTTTTTTTACCTCGTGTATTTCTGCATTCGTTTATCTAGGATACAGACATGTGGATCAATTTTATTAGGATTGTGGAAGTACTAAGGTGTTATGTAATTCAATTCTTATAATGAATTTTGGTATCGCTTGTAGTTGTTCACCGGTGGCCTTCTTTCTTATATACTGGCAAAACGTTATAAGCAGGTGCTCCATTTATCAATGAATTTATCCATGTGTGAAGGAGACGAGGGCACGTACGACAATCAACGACAGAAACATTTGGGGACCAGATACCAAGAATCTTCTACATGAAAAAAATGTAGATATCTTCTATACAATTACAGAGTGCAAGTTCCCCATTTTAGTCATCATATTGAATTGCAAGTATTGATACTGCTGCTTGTGATGATGAGTAAGAAAAGATCATATATATTGAGTCGTGATTTGACAAAATTAAGTAGTGTACAGTTCATATCTTTTCACGAATGGTTTCGTGTATTAATTTGGTAATGCTTCCTAACATTCTATAGTCCTCCTAACATTCTATTGTCCCAATAGACGAGCGCGGGAACGCGCGCCAACATGATCTAGTTATTTTTTTCAGCGGGAGCCAGGGGCGGAGCTTCATGGCTCTAGGGTGATGCACATGCATCAGGGTAATTGAGACTTTACTTAAAGAATTAGCTTGAAAAACAATGTGTGCATCATGCTAATCCTTATAAAATGCACACGGGTGACTAAAATGCACCAGGTTCTGTTTTAGTCTAGATCTGCCCCTGGCGGGAGCAGCGGAAATATCAACCGACGTATTTAGAGAACATACATGGCACCTAAGCAAAACACAAAATATGATGACGGCTAATTAATGACGAGAGAAACTGATAGAGTAACATAGCTAGTTACACAAAAATAGCGTGCCTTATAACTTGAAACGGAGGGAGTACTACTTAATAGTTGGACTTGCGTTTTGGTATCTGAAAATTGCGACAGTTACCTTGTATACAAAACCGGCAGAGTAACTTTTCTTTTGATGAAGTGGATGAATGACTTGCAGAAATTTTGCTCATAAGATGTTTAAATGGGCTGGATGCTCTGTTCGTAGAAATTGCTCCGGCCCAGGCCTACCAAATGGTCCGGGCCGGTAAGGAAAATGCTTACGTAAAATGACGAGACTAGAGGTGTCTGACGCAAAACTTCATCAGGAAAGGACAACGGCGAGCACGGCTTCTGCACAACGGGAGAGCAGAGCAGCATCGCAATCACCAAAATGCAGGCGCTCCTCCTCCCATCGCGGCTGCCGCCGCCGCCGCTGCTCCGGCGAGGGGCGCTTTCGACGGATGCATCCCTCTTCAGTCCGCCCCTCCACGGCGCTACCCTTCCTACTGGTCGCCTCTGCTGCGGGGTCGGCGAAGGCGCTCCGCGGCGGCTCACGGTGGCGGCGGCGTCGTCCTCGTCGGGCCCTCTCTACCCGACGCCTCCTCCCACCGAGCAGACAATTGAGAAGGCCAAGCTCGAGCAGGTGCTTCGCTAATTTCATCTCCTTTGATCTGTTGGCGTCTGGTACTGATTGGTCCGTGCGAGTAGGGTTCTTATCTCGAGAGGATTATGTCTGGAAATCTATTTGAGAATTTTAGGTTTAGGTAACTTAGGTCGCACACAAAACGTATGCGCTGTTGGATTATGTGATGGTTGCTTGTCTTAGGAAAGACACTCGGGTATGCTGATGTTTAGGGTTTAGGGGATTAAGTGATTCAAATCTGATACCTCTAATTTAGGGGAAACCCTGTTTGGATATTTTTCAATAAACCGCTCTTCTCTCTGAGAATTTCATGGTGTGTCTGCTGGTTTCGTTATGCTGTGATACTTGATAGGCACAAAATTGTATGTTGGTGATTTTGCTAGTGTGCTTAATGACTGTTAAACTGGTCTTATCAGGTCTGGCTCTTGTCAATAGAACCCATCTTCTCACCAACCATTTCATGGTGTGCCTGCTGGTTTCGTTTTATGTGATTGTTGATAGCCATAAAATTGTTTGTTGGTGATTTTGCTAGTGTGGCCTCTTCACCGCCTTCTGGTTCGACCTATGGAATGACAATGAACCTCTTGCCTTACGTTTCTGTGCCCTCTTTTCTCACTCAAGCCGTCCGAACATCTCGGTTGCTACAGCTAGGGGTGGGCATAAAAAACCGAAAACCGAAAACCGAACCGAATTAACCGGAACCGAAACCGAATTCACCGAAACCGAATTAACCGAGACTAATTTCGGTGCCTATATGTCATAAACTGAATTTATAAACTAAAATTCGGTTTTGACCCCTGATTACCCGAAAAAACCGTAATAACCGAGATACTGTTGATCAACAGAGACGCAAAACTATCCTGTCCGATCGATACTAACTGAGTAACTTCTCAGCCCAACGAAAGAAAGCCTAATATTCCCAGGCACGTACTCCTGGCCTACACGTAGCAGCCTGCAGCCCCAATGCCCTATGAATGCAAGCCTTTTCTGTTACGGCCATGCATATGCACGGAGGCCTGGCCGCCATAATTTTGCTCTTTGTCGTATCAGTGTCTATGTGGAGGATAAGCATCGTGCATTAATTTTCTTTGCTACCCACACGCATTCACGTTCGTGCATGCACATGCTGGCATGCAACCATGCACACATATGCCAAGAACGTCGCCCTGGTGTAGTCAGCTTTTTTGTTTTGGACATATCGGTTTAAAACCGAAAAACTAACCGAACTATCGGTTAACCGAACTTCCAACTAATTAGAAAACCGAAATTATTTCGGTGACTATTTCTTATAAACCGATTTGTGGAAAAACCGAATAAACTGAACCGAATAAACCGAAAAAACCGAACGCCCAGGCCTAGCTACAGCCCTGTCCTCAAATCCTATCACTCATCATCTTCAACCGTGCCTAACATCCTTAACGACCATTGAATTTGCAATGTTGTCTTCCGCTTTAGACTTGGTGAATCTGAATATGCAGGCAACTGACATCCGCTCACCGGCAACGTCACCACAAGCTTAGCCTAGACAGCAGCCTTTAAGAACAGGAGAAAAGACCCATTCTCTGCCATCTAGAACAACTATGCCAAGAAACGCTGTAAAAAATTCCCGTGGCTTGCTCACCGGCAACGTCTGTTCACAAATGACTGCCGTTTCAGAAGAGGAATTTCAGGCTCAGAGGATGGCCCTTTTCGCCATCAGCCTGAATCCAACATTCACATGCTGCTGCACTGCGGTTCTATCCTGTCTATTTGGACTGCGCTTTCCTCCCTAAACAGCGACGTGCTAACTTGATCTTCCGTAATTGAACTATGGGACCTTTGTCACGCAGGGCCAGGTCGGCAAAATCCGGGGCCCTGTGCGAAAATCTGAAACGGGCCGTATCTCGTACGCAAATTTAGACTAATAAATAATTTTGATGTATATCACATAATATTTTACGCACAAGAATTGAATATATTGATGATCATACTTATTTAAATCGAAGTTGCATAACATTTATTTGAACATCTTCATTATTTTTGTGTTCTTTTCAGTGGAATGGTCAATGATATCCTCATAATCAATCTTTTCAACACTTCGCTCTAAAGTGCCATTGTGCCAAATCGTTGAGTTTTTATTATGTCATTGTAGTAAGCATATAGGACTTCAATGGCTTCAACTTAGAAAAGTTTCGTTCCGCTAATGCAACCGTCACGAGAATGATCAGTAAAACTTTATATGAAATATTTGCATTGTGAAAACAATCATGCCACTTTATAAACTTCAAAATTTCAACAGGCCTAATGTTTTCTTTTGGCATGATTTTTTGAAGAAACTTCAGCTCAACGAATATATCACACCAAAGAGAATTATCAACATCCACACCAGGTGAATTATTGAAACCGGACTGATGTTTAAACACAAGATACAAAAAATAAATAAAATAAAACTGAAGGTGGATGTAATCAGAAATTAGAAGTGTGGAACTGGGAACAAAAGGTTAACCGGATTGTACCTGTTTTGCGAAGATGAACTGCCACTCCCATCGTCGGTGTTGTGGCCTGTGGCTATGGATCGATAGTTTTGAAATCTTTTTTTTTTGGAATCAGCTATGGATCGATAGTTGGATACGCTCCAAGTACAGCCAGAAGGCCTTGTTGATCGATCAAGGATGCATGCTCGGTTGGCTGCTTCCTGCGTGCGTCGACGGATCCTGGCCACCGAGGAATCGAGCGCGGTCAGAGTTCGATACGACTTTGTTTCATCTTCCGTCCACGAGCGCACACGCGGATCGATAGGATGGACGCGCCACGAGCCAGCCCAGCGGCCTGGAAGCAGCGCAGCGCGTGATTCGGCCCAGCGTCCACGATACTGCCCAAATTCCTTACAGATGCTATACAAGCATATATAAGCATACACGAAAATTTGTGGGCCCTGTGCCATTGGCACAGTTGGAACCACACTGGGCCCGGCCCTGTTGTCACGGACAAAGTTCGGTCCACTGTCTTGATCGCTATTATTACGAACAAATGGAAACGACGGAACTGTATGATTTTTCAATCACAAGAGGAGGATCTCAGAGTGATCCTGTGCCGAAGTTCCGAAGATATTCTGTCTTGGCCAAACCATGTCTATCTCAACCTAAGAAGAATCTTCTGATTGATTGGGGGATCATGATATCCCAATTTGGCTTAGATAATGTAACTGGTTCTGTTGTATAATTTTTTCCTTTTACTTCCACCCCCACCTCTCCTTGTACAATCTCATTTTCTTAACAAAAATGAACATTTGTGAACATTCGTGAAATCTCCATTTGTAGGACAACGCAAACTAGTTAGTTTATTTGAGAACATTCACGATAAAGGATCTAACAGTCTCCCATCGTCCTCACAATGCGCAGGCTTCAGCGAACGTCATCCTGTCACATTTCCTTGGGCTGGCAAGCTCCCTGGAGCTGCTCCGTTCAGTGTCGATCCCTCCGACCGAATAAACCTGAGGATGGTTTTCATTTAACCGGGTCTGTTGGTTCAGTTTCGGCATATGGGCTTTTTAGGTTTGGGTACTAATGGGTTTGGTACAAAACAGGTTTGGTTTAGTTCGGTGTCACGTAAAAACAGTTTAGTTATGGTCAGGTATGGGTTCAATGATTTCAGTTCCAAACGGGTTTGACCCGTGGTTGCTGAACCGTTTGGTGAGATTAGTTACTACGTCTTTCTCCCTGCTCCTCTTTTCCCTATTCCTTCCGCTACCGCCGCCTACTCTCGCGCCGTCCGCCCGTCCCCGGACCCCGACCCCGCCCTCCCCAGCGACTCGACGCCGCCGCCGCCTCCTCTCGCGGCTCGTCGTCCGCCCGTCCCCGATCCCGCACTCGCGCCAGCTCGTCGTGGCGCCTGTGACCCTGCTCCTGCCGGAGAGCTCGACACTGCTCCGACCGTCAAGGTGAGACCTGCTCCCTTTTTTCTGTTTCTTGATCCTTTCCTCTGTAATTTGGCCAAATACATCGGCAAGGATACTAGTACTATAGTTATTACATCTGATTGTGCTCCCCGGCTTGTCAATTGCTAGCAGGCTGGGTTACTAATCAAGTTGTACTGACCAAGTAACGAACATAAAGTTCTAGTGTCCGGCTGTTCCTGCCGCCGGCGACGGGCGGACGAACAAAACAACAGCGGCATCATATCCTCGACGAATCCACAACGGCGGCACACCATGCCGTCAGCGGGCGGCCATCTGGCGCTCCAGCCAGAGGCGACGGCGGCCGGCGCGGGTCCTCGTGCCCGGCTGCGACCAGAGGCCTGCGCGCTGCTGCTGGGCCCTCGGGACAGAGGTGGCGCCGAGAGCGAGTGGAGGCCCTCAGCCCGGCGCGATTTGGGGGCGCGAGCAATCCCAGCCAACGGCACTCTGAAGCCTCGCCGGCGGTGACGCCCTACCATGGCGGATCCTTGGCCGCCGCGGCATGAGCGCAGCCACAAAGAAGTCGGGGGCGCGGCGAACCACTCCGGCCGGCGTCCTCCCAGTGTGGCGACCTCAACTGTAGCCAGCGGCGCACTGTGGCGTAGAAGCGGGCGCTCGTGCCCGCGGCCTCCCAAAGACGGCTAACGGTCGGCACCCCTCCAGGCCGGCGGCGACGCCCGGCGGTTTGATCCGGCATGCACAGATGCAGAGTTGTTTGTCCGCCGGCAGTTGTTAAGAAAAAATAATCCTCTCTTGGATTGGTAACCGCACGGGGGAGAAGCAGAAAACCATCTCCTTCGATGTTCAGTAGGAAATGGTTCCAACCCACTTCTAAAAAGGGTTTAAACCCATGGTTACGTACTGGGTTTGAATTGGTTTGAGTAGAAAACCTAGTGGGTTTAATTTAGGTTGGGCTGAAAATGATATTAAATGGGTAAAGTTGGGGTTGGTTTGACAGAGATACGTGTCCGGGTATGGTTCAAGTACGGTTCAGTTTTGGAACCATTCTCAGGGTCCGAAGCTGCTCCAGCATGAGGCGATGGACGCTGCGTTTCTTCAACGTGCTGCATCCCCTTTTTCGTTTTGCTTGCCGTGCATAGGAATTGATAGATTCGCTTGTTGCGCTTGACTGTATGTTTTCACCTGTGGCGGTCTTGAATCGGCATTTTGGGCTGGTAATTCCGTGCTTTGGTAATTGGATCGGAGCGTAGCGTAGCTCTTGGTGAGCAGCAACTCTGCTTGAGGATCTTCAAAGCCTTCTGGGGAACAGCCAGCTGCAAAGCCTTTGCTCCCGTCTCCCCTGCTATAAATATCGCCAACGGTGAACTGTATGCGCTAGTGAGTAGTCACTACTACGAGCCAGTCCATAACTGTTCGTGGCACTCAGGACGACTTTGGTACTAATGCCTGCTCCCGCAACACCAATGCTCGATACGAATGGTTCGTGTCGTACATTACATCAGTACCCAACAGCTCCTGCCTCCCATCATTATGGTTAGCCTGAGTTTTTTTTTCCAAGCGTTCAGATTCGACGTCTTGAGTCTTGACCCACATGGATCATTTGGAGCGTGAGAATTTTGGGCAGATTACAGGATTACAAAACATAGAGCCAGGAAAAACTCCGGAATCTAAAAAAGTGTTGCACGTGTAAAAACAGAGGAATACAAAAAAGAGGGAAACTAACTAAATGGTCACTGTCATTTGGACGGAACGTAGAAAAACACTGGATAACTGTGGGTGGACCCAGAATGTTTTCGAAGTGGGGGCATTTCTTACATATATCTGAAATTTTAAGTCTATTTCTGTGAAAATATCAACGATTTCCTTAGAACTTTTCAAATTTGAGTCGGGGCCTAGGCCCCCACAAGGCTCCACTTGGGTCCGCCCCTATAATTGTCCCGCTCACACCAATGAGACTACAAAATATGTTGAGTCGATGTTGAAATTTGATTGAGTTGTAGGAATGCAATTCATAAAATGTTTCTAGGTGTCATTCCGTTGATCCAAGAGGTTTCCTTAGGGAACATCCTATGGATTGAAATCCTCCAAATTTCTTGTGAAATGCCTTTCAGGGGCAAAGATTTGTTTAAGTTTATTGTAGCATGATTTTGAAAGAGCTCCGATTGGTGTTGGGTCCCAAGCTGGCCTGCCGATCTACCAAATTTGCAATGTTTTTCAAAGGTAGACCGACAGCGGAGAGGTGAAACATGGCTGCCAAATTTCTGCATCACCGGTCCCCATCATCTCATTCCTGCAACGAAATGACAGCCTCAGACGGAGCAGAAATTAACATTTCGGTTGAGTTCTCTCCTTTCCATTTCAAGTTTTCAACCTTCCGAACTTCAGCACTGCTCTGTTTTTCAGAGCAGCCGAAGAATAAAAACAAACTCCAAACGCGAAACAGAGGATCAGAAAACGACTACTACTACTACTACACAAGATCTACTAGCGGTGGTGCGATGCGGCGCCGCGTTCGCGGTGACTCCGCGCGGCGGCGGATGATGAGATTCATCGATCGATCTTCTTTACTGGCGGGTCACGACGGCGACCCTCTCCGCGGCGGCGCGCATGACGCCCTCGACGAGCTGCGGGATGCACGCCTCGCCCACGGCGCCGGCGCCGCACCCGGCCGGGATCCCCACGCCGGACATGTACTTGCGCACCTCCGCGCGGATCATCTCCTGCATGGCCGCGACCATACCGCCGCTGAGAGGGCACGGCTGGATCGCCGGCGGCAGAGACGGCGAGCGTGGGGAAGAGGACGAGGAGAGCTCTTGGAAGTGGCTCCGGGCGCTGTCGTGATGGAACCCGTGGTCCAGTCCGGGAAGCGAGAGGGAGAGCGAAGTGACCAGATCCTCGTCTTGCCGTGAAGGCACGTCCGCGCAGATCGCGTCGAACCCGCCGGGGCGCGGCACCGGCCGGAACACCTGCCCGCTGCCGTGGCTGAGCTCGCTGCGATCCGATCCGGTCGGGCTCTCGGGTCCGGGGCTCTCGATGCGCTTGCACGGCCGCTCGAACACCTCGTCACCAGCCGCCTCTTCCCACGCCGCGCCGGCGCCGGTGGTGGCGGTGGCGAGCTTGCGCTTGAGCGAGGAGTTCCAGTGGTTCTTCACGGCGTTGTCGGTGCGCCCCGGCAGCAGCCTCGCGATGGCGGCCCACCGGTTCCCCAGCCGCGCGTGCGCGCGCAGGATGGCGGCGTCCTCCTCCGCCGTGAACGGGCGGCGCTCCACCTGCGGCGACAGCTGGTTGCACCACCGCAGGCGGCACGACTTTCCCGACCTCCCCGGGATGCCCCTCCCGATCGCGGTCCAGTTCCGCGCGCCGTGCCGCTCCACCAGCCGCCGCAGCGCCTCGTCCTCCTCCGGGCTCCACGGCCCCTTTATCCTGTCGCACTCCGCCTCCGCTCCCATCGCCGCCGCCAACAACACCGGATTGCTCCGACGACCGTGGGTGTGTGTATGTGATTATGCTGATTAGTGGTTGGAGTAGTGGTGATTAGGACGTGTGGATGTGGATGGCGAGAGGAAGGGGACGACGAGGCGGGAGGTTATATAGGAGCGGCCGGTAGCTGGTCACCGGGATACAGCTGGCTAGGTGGCCACCTCCTGTGTCATTTTCGTCCTCTGTATGAAAGGTGGGGTCATTGCTGAGCCGGTCCCACTTGCCAGTGAGACAAACCGGGTCGACGAGACCGTTGTTTGGGTTGTTAATCAATCAATCAATCCGCTGGCGGTCCGGTCCCCGGAGCCGCGGGTGGTTTGAATTTTGAAATTGTTTGTTCGTTTCCGTACCGTCAAACCCCAGACAATAAATTGTTTGTTCGTTTCCCCCGGAGCCGCGGGTGGTTTGAATTTTGAAATTGTTTGTTCGTTTCCGTACCGTCAAACCCCAGACAATAAAGGGCGTTAAAAACTGGGGAAATTAGCTGGCCTGCTCGCGGAACGGGGCTCACGTACCAGAACCGGCCGTTCCGATGCCGTGTTCAGATACGGCGGTCTTCTCCACCAGCTCCGGTCTAGCACGAGCTTCTTCTTCCCCGGGCAACGTGTCCCAAAATAATACTCGTAAGAGCTGTATAGTTCAATTTTCACCTTAAGTTTTGTGTGTGCATATTTTCTGTTGGAAAAAGGTAAAAAAATAAATCTTGAAATTGTAGATGAATATAAATTCACGAGCCCCCCTCTTCACCGGCCAACGTGTCCAATAATAATCCTAGGAGTACGTCGTATATTTTCAATTAATCACTTTGAACTTTTGTATGTGTATTTTTTAGAGGAAAGGCTCTAGGAGCACAGCTTTTATAAAGCGAAAGGTGAAAAACCTCGGCGTTTTGGCCTTCTGTTATTAACACGAAAAAATTCAGGTGGGGAGTAATCCCCCCCGGTGACCTTCAAAAAAAAAGAAGGTGAAAACCCAGTTAAGGGGGACATGCCACCCTACTGTAACAGAAAAATGCTGGAAAAAAAAACAACATATCAACATCCGGCCATCTAACAGGATAGAGCAACATAGCTCAGTGGCAAACTAGCTCACGCAGGAGAGCTGAAGCAAAGAACAAGCTAAAACATGAGGCGAAGCTAGCCCACGCCAACTTTTGTATGTGTATTTTCCGTCTTGGAATACGAAATGTCGTGTACATTGCGTTTTAAGATACATTAGGTCAATATAGATTTACACATATATTGGAATTGCTTCCACATTAGAGGCATCTTGATCAGAGAGGAGCTTTCGTGCTCCCGAAATCCAGCGATTTCATTGCTTTCAGAAAACCAAAATCATATTTTAAAAACTCTAAAAAATTAAAAACAATCATGCATGTTCTTCGTGATACGGCGGTTGTAAATATATGCGGCTTGTCCCCAGGCTTGACAAACCCTGTGTGGCACCTCTCCCCCAGGCTACCGCCCAACACTTTCGGATACTCTTGTTCATGATCTACGGTAATGGTACGATTGCGGAGAGTGTTAGAGATATCTTACGCATTACACGGGCTGAAATTAGATTGTTCCCATATTATGCCTCAACATGACTTGGCGAAAAGTGGTGCTAGGAAATCCAAACTGAGCCTTATCGGCAGGAGACTGACTGACTGATAGGTTCATGCATGCATCCAGCTGTTGATCCATCCCCCTCCCTTGGTAACCGGAAGTTGGAGGCGGGCACGGATGGCGACGGAAACACGAACGCACAGCACCGCTGGCGTGTAGTACCGGAGCCGGTGCCCATCCCGTACGTGCGTGCGTACAAGCCGGACTGTACGACCGCTGACGGTTCGGCCCTCGCCTCCCATGTCCCATCATTCCACCGCACCGCGTGAGATCTGGACTCGTTCGGATGGATGAGGTCGGGCAAGCGAGCCGGGAGGCTCCACGTCGCGAACGTCCAGGCATCGATCGCCCCGTCCACGTAGCCACGGACGCCGTAGGGGAGAGGGCAGCGGCGGAAAACGACGCGAGGTTTGGGCCGTGGAAGTCAGAGATGTGGGAGTACAGGCTGGCTCGGTCTTAACGGCCTCCCACCCCACCGACACCGGCCTCCGAGATCCATCCACACGCACTCACGCATGCAGTTCAAGATCTCCATCTCCACGGGCATGGTGCCAACCAACCTAACCAACAACCCCACCACCACCGGACCACCCCGTTTCAGTTTCAGTTACGGAGGGCTGCTTCGTCGCAGCTTCCTGGGACACTTGTTTATCGCTAACCAAGACCCAAGCCGGTGCCCATCCCCGTCCGGGAGCGGAATCGTAGCCCGATCGGTCGCATTTGTTTTGTTTTGTTTGGACTGGTTGTGTATTTTTATG
>CAMZMU010000063.1:148062953-148108248 GCA_947311845.1 Poa pratensis | reverse complement strand
AGAACTAATTAGAGCTATATGTATCCGCTCCTATACATATGTAACACACAACAACTAACTATTTTTTCACCGGTCAAGAACATCCATATCAATTTGTTCCTCAAGATAACACTTCTTAATTAACATATTTTTTCTTCTATAATTTCTGCTTTCTACAATGAGAAGCCATATAAAACCAAATTGTGCTGGTAAAAGGAGTTCATGGTGCAAAATAATGTGTTGTAGATCTAAAGTTGCATTAGCATACAAGAGAAATTATCACAAATAATGAGGTTGACACAAATCGTGGATGATATAGGTTTATGACGCAACAAAATTTCCATCATCCCAACATACTTTTTTAAACGATCGAAAAGCATTGGCATTTTTGGTGATTAAGGATAAAGTGTTAGAACATAACAACGTCGGAGCCAAACAAAAAGGATTACATCCCAGAATTGCATCTCTAAGATGGACAACTCCTGCTCTAACACTAAGATAGACATCACGCTTGATGTTACTAAGATAGACATCACGCTTGATGTTTGCAAAAATAGATAGCGGTGGGGAGGAGGTGTTTGAGAAGACTCCTGCATTTGTTTCTTTCTAATTCGCCAAGCCACAAGCATAAGGATCAATTTTGTGGTCTTTTTTGGGAACCACGGCTCTCGTTAACGCTGAACCACTATGAAGTCATCCCCTCCTCCCAAGTGAGTCATTTTTCAAGATACTATTCCAAATCATGAGCCACATGAAGAGTTTACACTTGCGAGGAGCCCAGGCTTACAAATGTATGGCTTGAACATGGTACTCATCGCCCCAAGGAATTGAATATTGTAAGTTGAGGCGGCCGGGTAGCATTGGTCCATGGTCAGCTTCCAACTAATGGGATCAGCAACATCCACACAAAGCTCAATCAGCATAATAGCCTCCCAAAGTGATAAGAATTTGTTCATGTTCTCGGTGCACAAACCTATTAGTATCAATCTGATCAACCCATGCATTTTGATATGCGCCTAAGGTATGGTACTTGACCATAAATTACGAGTGGTTGGACACTATGGGCTTTAGAGTACCACAATTACTTGCAAGATGGTAGGGCATCGTGGAGAGGGAAATTGATGAGAGCGATAATAAACTACTCAAATGCTCCTCTACACATATACTAGTTACATGCAACTTGTTCTTTCACGCGCCCTCCCCTCTCAAGACCGTACATCATCGTTCTTTAACATGCCTCTATCTCTCTCTATCGCTCTCTATCTCTCTCTTTCTCTCTCTTGCTTTCTAGAATCCTTATAAAAGCATATTGTGCTGGTAAAAGGATCTTAGGGTGCAAAAGAATGTGTGATAGATCACACACTAGCTAGATTAGATGAAAAGTGAATAGAAAATGGCCACAAATCAACCGTAGAAGATATAGGTTTGGGTGGTAGCGGGAATTCCTTTATCCAAGGTTGTCCAAAGACCAGCTGTAGATGTCTCGGGTAGACAATAAAACTAACAACCTCAATCTGGTGGAAGAACTCCAGCTTTGCATCGTGATTTTGGCCCTAAATGCATATAAAGTGCTTGCTATTAAAAGATATTAGACACTACACACATAGTTAAACATGGCGGGGAGGAAGCCAAAACTCACGAGGATGAAGTGTTGGCGCAGCATGTTGTCTTGAAACACCTTGTGGAGCGTTTGAAGCTCCAACCACCGCAAATAGTTGTATATTATAAAATAACTTGATAAGTGCAAATATGACAATCTACTAAATGTATTTTTTTTAGGTCTAATTATGAAGATCTACTTGTTGTGGTTTATCTTAATACAAAGTATGACGATCCAATGTTTGTGATATGTTTGGGTACACCTATCAAAATCAATCGGTATATTGGTTAACTAACAACAAGAGAATCAATCATGTCAATGGTGGGTTTTATTTTATGGAAATTTTCTAGCCCAATCTTACTTTTCTTGATGTATTATGCTTTTCGTGCACAAATACACTTTGGTAATTACGAATGTTCGAAAATTTCACAAAGGAGTCTAGACCAAAGCATTATGAATTGCATATACGCCTGACGGATGGTACATGACCATAAATTATGAGTAGTTGAGTGGTGTGCGCTTCACAATACCATGATTTATTACTTGCAGGATGGTAGGGCATCGTGGAGAGGGAAATTGATGAGAGCGACAATAAACCACTCAACTGCTCTTCTGCATATATTATTACGCGCAATGTTTTCTTTCACCCGCGCCCTCCTCAAGATCGTGCATCATCGTTATTTAACATGGCACTATGTCTCTGTACTTTCTAGAAGCATTATGGGAGCACATTGTGTTGGTAAAAAGATCTTAGGGTGCAAACGAATGTGTGATAGATCGCACACTAGCTAGCACACACGAGAATTGAGTGCCAAATGGCCACAAATCAACTGTAGAAGATATAGGTTTGGGTGGTAACGGGAATTTCTTCATGCGAGATTGTATAATGACGAGCTACATGTGTTTGAACCTCTCAGCCGGGCTATAAACCTAACGGACTCGACTGGCTCATTGGTAGGTGGAGTGCACTTAGATAAACAGATTTTGCATGCGCTGATGCGCTAGGGCTTGCCCTATTTTTGCAATTGCTACCACTGGCCCACGGTCCCATGTACTCAATCTGGTGGAAAAACTCCAAGTTTGTAGCCAGATTCTGGCCCTAAATGCAGATGAAGAATCTGGTCTCGTTGGAGGAAGAGATACGACACACCGCACACGCAGTTAAGCATGGCTGGCTGTAGAGGGAGGCAAAACTCATGAGGATGAAACACAACATGTGCAGACATAGCAACGGCTGTGTCAAAGTTGTATGTTCGTGGATCGCCGGAGAGAGCGTGTGTGAAAGATCGCCACAAAGCGCACGTGTGAAGCTGAGAAAACAAGATTGTTCACATGAAAATTTCATGTCCGTGTATGATTGTATTGTACGCCCTTCGTTCCCAAATATAAGATGTTTTAGCTTTTGTCTATATTCACATATGCACAAATATATCTAGACACATTTCATGTGTATGTTCACTCATTTTATTGTGTATATAAACAATATGTGTAACACATAAAACATCTTAAATTTAGAAACGGAGTACTTATTTTCGCAAAATAGCAAGGCATGACACAAGTGTAGAATTGTTCATTAGTCATTTCTCATAAACACATGCTACTTGTCCGCTTACCCCAAAGTCCCCAAGGCCTGATCTATGATACTAATCTGTCCTCCCCACTGAGTTCAGCTGATGTATACTAGTCTCGGCCTCCATACGGTGTTGTGATAGTCTGAATTTTTTTCGGAATTTGCTGGTCATCAAAACCATATACTCCCTTCGTTACTTGATGTAAGTGTATAATTGTTTGAGAAAAATTTCAAAATATAGGATTAAATGTGATTTATGGACAATTTTGCCCATCCACAAAATCCCAATCTGTAACAGAGGGGATTGTTTTCAATTTGTGGCTATTAGGGACTCATATTTTCTTATTTTTAAGTGAGTCTAACATATGCCAAATATCCATATCTGAATATTCATGCAGAAACTATACATCAAGAACGAAGGGAGTACTCCCTCCGTTCCAATTTAATTGACTTGCTATGCACAGTATTATTTGCCAACACCAAGGTTGCCGTTCTCTGGAAATATAATGGTTGTTCCGTTGTTGTGGATGTAACAGTCACCTGCCTTACTTGTACTAGCAAACGTGCACGTGCCCGTGCGTTGCAACGGGCTGATTTTTAAATTTAAAACTATGGGGCTCAACAAAGTGCATGAGCAGGCAGATTGTTGAACAACCTATCTATCTACTCTACTACAACTCACCAATTTGATTTCCCCACTTGTTAGCATTTTATGTTTTACAAAATTCAAAAAACTCCGTTTCAAAATTTTGAAATTTGCTAGATTTGTCATTCTTGTGAACCTTAGCTAAAACTAATTTTGCATTGAAAATTCGCACAGTAGTAGATCTCGACATTATGTACACGTTGAATTTTTTTTACAATTTTGTGAAACATAAAAATGCAGATTTTCTTCATACCTTGTTCAAGAAAAAAAGATAATCATATTTTGAGAACCATGTGCACTAAATCCTACTCTACAAAAATGTATACTAATCCGATTGACCATAGGTAGAATCATTTCAGTTGCCAATTGTGTGAAAAAGAAATTAGGCTGCATTGTTCGAAAAGGAAGCTTACCCTCAAACCCAAAAGAAAATCATATATATTTTCAGTTTGAAGGAGCCTCCTAAAAAATTCAGGCATTTTTCCTAGCAGCCTTGTTTTTGCTCTTTCGATAGATAGATATAGTATACTACTTCCTAAGCAAATCCAATGCAACTATGCAAGGTAGAGGCCCTGCGCCTGCTGGTCATCAGGAGGCCAAGAGGCAACACTTCTCAGTCGACATCCCAACAGCGAGTAGCACGGCCAAGCATCATCAGCGCCCTACACCAGCAGCAACAAAAGCAGACAAATTACCAACAACAACAAATCTGGTTCTTGTTCCAACAGAAACTGCAACAGCGATGCTCCCTAGCGCACGATGTCGTTCATGCTGAGACAGACAGTGAAGCGCGTCCTACCGACATATGATCTCTCTTCAGCTGTCAAATGATCAAATTTGGAAATCATTGTATAAAGAAATCGGTGGTGAAATTACGCACAACTGCACAAGGCATCAATTAAGCCCAACCATCCTGACAGACATGAAAAGAAGGGAAGAACACACTGGAATTTTTGGTAAAACTGAACTTAGTTCACTGCTATTCCAAGAAAACCCATCTACACAGTATGCCTACGTGGTAACCTTGAACGGGAGAACGGCAAGAAAGAAGTTTGGGCTTGCTACGCGCGCGGTGCAGCCGCCCATGGCTGGAGAACGCTCGCAGCCGTGACCACATGGTCGGCAACTGCCGGAGCAGAGCAAGGGATGTAAATCTTTGTGAAGATTGATTGCACATGTTGATCAAACACGGAACGGCAGGGAAGCGGAGCAAGGGTACTGTAAGTTCAGAAATCACCTATTGATTGCACGTCGTTTTGGTCTTGTTCACAATCGTGTGGTACCAAACTTTCAGAAATCAGAATCGTGTGCAACCGAAAATTCAGAAAAAAGAAAAGAAAAGAGGAAGCGGTGGATCCAGATCCAGGAGCAACTCATCTTCCACAGCAATCCTCCCCGACCCCCTCCCACCATGCCCCCCACGTTCCTCCACCTTCACTTGTCCCCGACCACCTCCCGCCGGAGCACCTCGTCGCCGGTCGCCTCGCACGCCTCAATGACCGGAGCACCTCGTGAGCGGCATCTCAGCAGGACGGAGCTGAGATCTCTCGCGGACGCCCGGGGCCGGGAGGCTAGCCACTATCGGCTGGTGTCGAGCGCTGTGGTGGAGCTGGTGGTTGGAGTAGAGAACGTGGGGGCGGCAATGGAGTAGAGGGCGCTCGTCACCGTCGCTGGCGATGGCGAGGCAGAGAGGCGATGTGGTCTGGTGTGAGTCGATTGGGGAGAAGCGTCCAGTACTGCGGCTTAATTTCCAAATAACATAGGACTAAATTGTAAAAGGCGCGACCAAAGTTCCAGAAAGGACTGCGGGTTGATTCTTCAAAATATGAGGGACTAAAGGGAAAAACGACCACGACGTACCGGACACCGTTAGCTATATTATATAGTAGAGAAAACATGAAAAAAAATGGTTTTTTGGCTCCATGATATGGGCTGCATCAACAGCAAAAATATGCATCACACGGGCCAGTGAAGTTTGGGCCGCAGATAAAATTCTAGCCCAAAATAAACAAGAGCCCAACCATCGTATAAAACCCGACCCAGAGCAGCAACCGCTCCTGAACGCACCGGTCCAATCTACGAATTCGAATCCTCTCCTCTCTCAACGGTCGGCTTCGGAGCGGCACTGACCCAGACCTACATCACATGGCGGCGGCGGCGGCGGCGGGCGAGCTGGCGGCGCTCGACGTGGAGACTCTTGCGCTGCTGGGGGTAGGAGCTCAGACGGCGCCGGTGGCCGTGTGCGGCGAGTGGGAGACGTTCAAGGAGAACGTGCGGCCGCTGAAGCGCGGGCGCAACGTCGGCCTCCTCAACCGCGCCCTCAAGGCGCACGCCGACCCCGCCCAGCGCGCCGCACTCCTCGCCGAACGAAGGTACGGCGAATCCCGCTCTTTCTCAGCAAGGCCTTTCTTGGGTCTTGGGTTTGGTTAATTTGCTTTGTTCGTTCTGGTTGGGTTTCTTGGTCGGGGGAAAGTCTCCGGTGTCTTTGTATGTTCGATGTTTGATTAATTGACTAATCCAGGAGAAGGATCGAAGCAATCGAAGAATACCAAGGTGAAGATCCGCTCCAGCCGTGGGTAGAGTAAGTTCTTCTTGATCCCTCCTCCCCTTCTTGTGCGTAGTTTCTTTGATGGTACGAATCAGTAGTCATTAGCTAGATATTGGAATGCAAAGGTTGCTCCTTCATCGATTTATCCAAGCGCGGTGCTCATAGCTCGTGCTCTCCGCTTTGCCTGTGCGCAGCTGCATCAAATGGGTTCAGGAGTCATTCCCGGCCGGCGGGGAATTCTCGGGCCTTGTGGTCATATATGAGCAGTGTGTGCGTGCATTCTGGCACGACGAGCGGTACAAGGATGACCTCCGGTACCTCAAAGTGTGGCTAGAATATGTGAGTTGCTGAATGAAGCCAGCTTGATCTATCTCATTTTGTAGTGTGTAGGCATGTATGTTTGACTTGTAGTTTGGTTTACAGGCTGGGAATTGCGCCGATGCTGAGGTGATATTCAGGTTCCTCGAGGCCAACCAGATTGGTGAGGGTCATGCTGTTTTCTACATTCGTTATGCGTCGCTGATGGAGTCGAAGAACAAACTGAAGAAAGCTGACGAGATTTTTAGCCTTGGAATAGCTAGGTGAGATTCTTAGAAGACACCGACACTTCTCTATATCAAATGTTATTGGATTTAATATTATAACCTTGGAAGAGCAAGGTGAGGTTATTAGAAGACACTGAAATTTCTCTATTTAAAATGCTTTTGGGATTAGGATTCTTTTGTACAGTCTTCTTAATACAATCGAGATAATGAAACTGTTGTATAAAGATCGCTGCTGCATGACGATACAAATAAAGGTTTTAGCTGTTCCAGCAAGCAATATATCCTAAATTTCTTGGAGTCCTATGTGCGACTGTTCTTAAGATTTAGTCATCGTATGAATCTTATTTACTATTACAACTAAATCTCTGAAGTTTCTTCACTTGTATCTCTTTCTATTCATGGAAGGAATTGGTTTACGGTTACTTTACCTTTCTTTCACCAATTTACATCATTCTTATCTTTGGGCTATTTATTTTTTTGTACCAGGAAAGCAAATCCTGTTGAGAAGTTGGAAACCACATACAGGGCGTTTCTTCGGAGATCAACCAAAAAGAAGGAACACGAGGTGCACTATTTAGATGATTGCAATATTTTTTATCTGGTCTCCACTCTTCACTGGATGATTATATACGTCTTATGGTATAACAGGATGATACAGCGAGTGAGGATCAGCCAATACGCAGATTCGGTAGTGAATTGAACCGTGGTGAAAACAGTAAGTTTATTGCGTGATACTATGAGTCAGCATGAACTTCAAATAATTGGCTGGGTGCAAGCTAATATTTAATTTGTTGTGGCAGGAGGTCAACATATGGAGAGATCCCACCTGTTGGCAAAACCTAAGGCGCTGCAAAGGTCAGTACCTTTACCGTGTAATCACAATCAAACAATCAGTACTTTTCATCGCAAAAAAAAAAAATCAGTACTTTTACTGATGCTATTGCACATTTGCAGGATCGATGTCAACGCGCCTATTTCTGTTTACAAAGAAAATCCATTGCCAAGTCAGGGCCTTGACAGAACTAAGAGCAAAGACAGGGCCTGGAACACCCTTGGAACACAAGCAGATAGAAACAAAGAAAATAACATGATGCCTGCCAGATGGACATCGCACAAGGTATTCTTATGGAGCCACTAGAATTTTCGAAGATAACCCTGGTTATACTTTTGCCAAGGATGACTACTATCCCGTTCAGTAAATTCATTTTTTATATAATGGCAGAGACTGTCCTTATAAACTGATGATGACATTCCATTGAACAGATTCCACCTAAGGTAGCAGCACGGCCAGCAGTTCAGTCAGCTCGTGTCAGCTCTATTGAGGTCTTCATAGATGAAGAATGTGCCGAGTATGTTATACGACAGCCTTAAGTTATCGTTTTTTTCTTCTAAATTCACAAACATATGTTTATAGAAAAATTCTTTTGATCATCTTAGGCAACCAGCTCCACCTCAAGTGCCAAAGAGTCCAAAACCATCTGTTCTGAAGCTTAGGCGAGCAACAAGCAAAAACCTGAAGAAGTAAGAATAGTTTACGGCTGCGCCTTCTTTTTCCACATGTTATGTTTTCTTTGTCAATGTTAACCCTGTCTGTTTCCTTTGAACAGGGAAACTGAATTGCTGAAGGAGAACCCGCTGCGCAACTTCCCGCTGAGCAGCCTTAGATAATTAACAATGATGTGGTTCACTCCATTGTTGCTATGGTTGATGATCTTTTATTTGAATTTGTACCTTTCTGCTGGAATAAGCTTTAGCCTCTAAAGCTTACAGATGCAGCAAGCCTGTGTGCTTGAGTGTTGTAATCTTGTAATTTGATTGATTAATCCTCATTTAGGTGAGGAATGAATAAATCTTCAGTTTTGTCACAAATTTTTCGAGGCTTGTTCGAGTGTTGTAATCATGTACATTAATTTTTGTTTTGTTTGGATGTCCGTACGTTCCATACAGTGTCACACAGTAATTTGATCCTGCAAACTTTTTTTGGTACTATCTCTTTATTTTGTAGGAATCTCCAGTGACGTGAAATCGATGTCGAGAATTATTTTTTAGCAAATAAAGAACCTTAAAGGCATTAGATTCTCCAAATAATATGCAAATGCCATAGCAAACAAAACGTGGCTGAAAACTGTAGTGCAAGTGGATACCAAGACACGTTGGATCAAATATTCTAGTCATGGCAAGCTGGCATGGGCAACAGCTCGCATAACTTTGTTTGCTCGCAGGCCAATCAATACATGGTTTTTCTTCCATGGATCTACATTGCTGGAAACTTTCTCAAGTCCTGTCAAGGCCCCCGCGGTACAGAAGAACGCGACGAAACTAAAAAGCGATCATTGCCATTTTGGCCTCGTTTCCTGAAGGATCTTGATGAAGGAAGGAGAGACATGTCACAACTCAAAAGCGCAAGTGTGCACAAGCCACCATTCCCAGATTGGTAAGTACTTTCCTTCTAATCAATGAATTTGGCAGCTCTCCTGCCAACATTCAAGATTGGTAGGTACTTGAGCACATATTTGTGGTTAAGCATAATCTTGCTATTATATTATCCATTTTGCTTAACAACGTATGAAACCGTGGAAGGCACATAGATTTCGATCAGTTTTGGATAGCATAGTATGTAGTAGAATATTAGCAGTGTAGTACATAACAGGACAGCAAATCAGGATTAGCATGACATGATGACAGCATTCAGAAAGAAGATGGAGCCAAGAGAATTTCCAGGTGAGGTCAGTAGTTTATGTAGATGATAATGTATTAAAAACATTGGCTGGCTACGCGCCTGGCCACATCTTGGACACCATTGCATCACACACAATGTCTTCCTGTATGACCTGATCGGCTGAGCTGGCTGGCTGGGCCTGGTGTTAGTTATTGAGTTTCGTTTAACGACAAGTTCATCCAAAAGCTACGAGCAAACACTCAGCTAGTGCTTGTACAGTAGTGTCACACACCTATATAAGAGGCCATAACATGGTGGACTTACACACACGCTCCATTCAGGGCTTCAGGCCAGTACTGACAACACCAAGGGTCTTTGATCTCTCTGCCGTCATGATGATGATCCGTCAGGCGAGCAGTTGCAAGCACGGCCGGCGAGGCGGCCGTCGGGTGCGGCATGTCCGGCTGGGCTCACTGCTCCGGCTGCGCGTGCGGCTGTTCCGCCTCGCCGGCCTGGTCGTCCGGTGCCTAGAAGAGCTCAACTGCTGCCCCAGGAGACGGTCCACGCGGACGGCCGCGAGAAGAGCGCAGAAGCCGGACCAGGCCGGCCGCTGGGAGAGTTCCGCTTCTTCCCATGCAGATCAGGCCATTGCTGATTGCCTGGAGTTCATCAAGAGATCCTACCTGAAACCTGCGCAGGATGACCGTAGGAAGGACTAGCAGTACTGCTTGGTAGAATGATAGGTAGTTGGTTACCCTTCTTGTGATGTGTGGTGACTTTGTGCATCTCTGTTTTGCTAGTTCCCGTCACTTCCTTATCTGAAGCATGAACGACAGATGTCTTCTTTCGCGAACACGCCAAAGCAAATGAACAAATGTAACAGGATGTATGTCTGGAACAGCGGGTTTTTTTCATGAATCCTGCGAGAAATGAACCTCTTCTTGCAAAATTCCTAGAAAAAAATTCCAGGGGAACTCGGTTCTCAAGAATGTCAGAATCAACTGATGGTCTGCGGCCCCGAAATGTCACTTTCTTGGTCAAAAACTTAATTGGTGATGCCATGATGGGCGGTAGTTTTCAACAAGGAGGTCGGTTAACTTGGATAGTGACCTCCAAAGTATATATACCTAAGCTTCGTTTTCCGGAGCAGTTGGCGCTTGGATAGCACAAACAAATCAGAGGATCAGGCAGCTTGTGACATACTGCTACCCTAACAGAGATGTCTATTCTCTTTAGGAGTCAAAAACGACATTATTATTCATATATTTCTATTAATAATGTAAACCTCAGATTTATTGCCATGTAGATACAGTGATAAGAATTCAATGAGAGCTGAGATTGGGGAAATAATAACATGATGGGTGACACTTTATTATAGTGTTGGTTCAGACGAAAATACTATACAAATTTGTCAAAAGGGGAAAAAGGTTACATCCCAAAATTTTGTTCACTGTGAGCAGATCACTCCCTTGTAGAACTCCATATATATTCATCTGCCTTCGAGCCAGCGGTGATAACCCACGAATCGAAAATTAATGTTAGGAAAGAAGAGCAAAATGCCCCTCAAAAGACCTCATGCCTCCAGGTATTGAACCGATGTTAGATGATGCTGCAAAACTGACACAAGCAGATTAATATCCTGCTGTATGTTGGTAAAAATTGCCAAAAAAAGAAGAGGTTTCTACCTTCAACACCAGAATTCTGGAGGAACAGGTTTCAATCATTAAACGGCAGTGTCAAGCTGTAATTTTTCTTTATCCCATCTCTCTATGTATCCAACATCAATCAAGCTACCCTACCACGGTGGAGTGACAAAATTGTACAGTTGGTGAAAAGTATATATGCTATACTGATATTATAGGGCCTATCGATGACTGAAAGATGCCATACAGTGCAACTTGAACCTCTCGAGAGCTATGCTCGCAGCGAATGAGATTAGCTAATAAGGGGAAAAGGAGGGGCAAATTTCTCCTAAAGCACTCCCTCTAGACCACCCAGTAACCGCATTACATGAAGCACCAACGAGGTTCTAGCAGACAGCTCCTCTTTCTTAGCAGCGCCCAAAGGCAGCATGCAGTGTACAACCGGATCTCTATGAGAAGCATCCTTAGATGGTTCATGACCTGCACAGCTCAGATACGTCCGCAGTATTTTCTCAGAAACAAGCATAATTTGTGACTCAATGTTCATCTCTCGTGACAAAGATGGATTGTCGTGAAGCAAGGCTTGCAGAAGTTTGAGGTGGCTCTGGTAAGACTCATTCTCGAAATGGATGACTGCAGGCTCAGATACCTCCAGAAGGGAGCATGCTTTGTGGAATTTGATGTGCAAAGCAGTTTCAGAGCTCACTTCACTGGCATGGGACGTAATGGCTGATAGCATCTCCAACATTATGCCCATATGCTCAGCACAAAAGGATCTCCTGTGTGTCTCGTACAATTTAACAATTCCCTGGAGAGAAGCCAGGAAATGGTGAGTGTGGTCTTAATATTATTGTTGGCATGTCAACATAAAAAAACTAACTTCTGATTTATTTGTTCTTATTCCTATTTTTGGTAGCAAAGAAGCAGAGTATTAATATACAAAGCAAGGCATGCATATAAAAAGGAACAGATCAAATTAACTGACAAAATGATTGAAGTACCTGAACAATTAGGAGTTGCAGAGACATATGATTCTTCATCTTGACAATAGCATAAGACGATGTTTCCATATTAGCTGCTTCTTCATCCTCATTGTATATGTCATGCTCTGAATATTGTTCTGCTTCAGAGTAAGACTCATTGTTTTCTGGAATTTGGATATCTTGCATCATCTTAACTATTTTCTCGAAAACAACAAACGTATGTGCTGCTGATTCTTTAAAGCATAACAAGACCTCTTTCCATTCGTCCTTGGAGAGTTTGCTCGCAAGTCCTTCTGTTAAGCGCTGAAAAACAGACATACCTGTGCTAGCAGATTGTCTATAAGGGCTTCTGATAAAACTGGTAACAACAGAAGTGACTCTAGTGAGTTCTGGCCGCATCACATCAAAAAATGTTACATACAAATCCACTAGGCATTTCACAGCCACTATGTTAGTTTCAAAATTCCAAGAATCGTCCTCAGTGCTACTACTCTGGCCATTGGGTGTACTGATTTCACTGTTAAATAGAGGATAAATAACAGATTCAAAGATATTGGTCCAGAAGGACTGCGAGAAGAGTTGCCCATGATCCTTCAGAATGTCAAAGAGTACTTCTACTGCACCTTTTCTGATAGTTGGCCGTGTGTCAGCTGTTAATCTGGCTAGACCTGAAAAGGAGAAAAAATCCAACAAGATCTATATTACAAATGTGATGCATTTCCAAACTTATCCAGCAGTCTCTGCGAAAGAAAAGGTAACCTACCAGCAAGCAAAGGAACCCAGAAGTAAACATGATCATCCTTGTGCGCTACAGCATTCCCATCTGAAGAATCTAAGTTATTTGATTGCTGGTAGGTATCCTTGTCATGACAAACAAATCCTTCCTCGGCGAGTTTCACAGCACAGAACCGAAGAAATGCAATAGCATTGAGACTAGCATCGCTGCTAAACTTACTACTTGTGAATGTAATAAGACATCTAACACAATCTGTAAATGTTGTGGTTTCAGTCTCCGTTATGTACGGGAAATAGTCCCGAACAATCTTTTCCATAGTTTCAAATGCTAACAGAACAATACTTTTCCGATCATCAGCAGCAGCTACAGTAAAAACCTGTAAGATGAAATGTCGTAAATATTGAGTGGTAATGTAGGAATGTTCCACTAGGTTGTTTCTCAAGAACTAGCTTCTGTACGAAGTTATTATGCTATAATAATCAAGGCAAACTAACCATAGAACACCATACATACCGTAAAAACACTTTTCCATCCAGATTTTATATTGTTAACACGACTTAGAACCATTTGGGAAACACATCGAACTACAAGTTCGCGTACTTCTGAAGCATTGCTCTTCTGCATAACAACCGCAAAAGGTCGCAGAATTCATTCTGGAAATTATAGTTGGCCAGTTCCTCTCTTTCGAGAAATTTCATAGCTAGCTGCCTCAAAGAGTCCATAACAAATATTGCAACAGAAAGATTTTCTGACAATCCGACGGACACAAAGAAGTCTGATAGAACTTTCCAAATACGAGACCACACCAAACGTATGCGATTCATATTGTAATGCCTGCACAAATGAAGCTCTAAATTAGACCAGATGTAAACTTGTTGACCTACAATACTTTGCATCTGGAAATATGTTCTTAAACAAGATGTCACAGAAGTCTTACGCAATCTCCACTATCTTTGTTAGACAGAAGATACGAGGATCTGTAGGTGACTGTAGCTCTGTAATTGAGACCTTGCAAAGAGCTTCCACAAAAGCAACAATTGCATTACTATTCAATCTTTGGCTATGAGCAAATATATGATTCAACTCAAAAATGCCAATCTGGTCTAAAAGATTTATGTTTGATATAAAATTATTAATCTGGTCAGGAGTAGCTAACGGCGAGGCATTGTTTTTTGCTGTTATGCTGTCATAAGAACCGCCTCTAACAGCAGCCATTACAGCTGGATTCTGAAGAGCATTAGTTCGCTTTGAAGCTGTAGTTGTACTTGATTTCTGTGTTTTTTCTTCTGACTCAACCAGAGGTACCGTCAAAAACGAAGCATCAGTAGGTGAACCTTCTCCAAGAAGATGTAAATGCTCAAACCGTGAAAGACAGGTTAGCACATGTTCCCAAGCTTCCTGCAAATAATCACCATCTTCGATTGCGATGGATATTATAGCCTGTATAAAAAATTGGTACAAAAATAGGCATAAGCAATTTGTTCTCGGAAATTTGAACAGGCTTGTATAAATTCAAGCTCCCAAGTACTGCTGAAGTCATCTAAGTGTGCCTATAAATAACTAAGAGACCAATAGGCATAAGCAATTTGTTCTCGGGAAGATATGGAAAACAAAAGAACAAAGTAGTGAAAAACGACCAAAGAATGGGAGAAAAAGCCTCTGCAAGAAAAAAGTTTGAATAGACTCCTAACGTATTGTGCCATTACTTCCACTGAGAAACGTAAAGCATATAGTTTTAAGGCTTGCTCACAAATGCACCTAAGCTTATTTATTTATTCATTACCAATTTATATCTCAAAAGCAACATAGGTCATGTTCTCTCATATTGTCCTAAAAAGTCTAACCACCTCATTTAGCTTTGTGCAAACTCAAAACATGCTAAATTTATCACTGAAGCCGTGTCTGCGATGCCTTGTGATAAGATCCTTTTAATCAAGGTATGCATTGATTGGAATTTGCAAAAGATCATGGATGTACTGTTTGGCCTTCGAAGTTCCTACCTTTACAGCATCCACATTCTTTTGTTTCATGTCCGCAACACAATGAAGATATGTAAACTTGGCTACAGATGTCACAAAGGCATCTCTTTGTGTTTGCATGCACATTACGGAGGTGACATGCACTGCGGATCTGAATCCCTGCAAACACTGTGATGTGGCAGCCTTATCATCACATTGGTCAAGCGTCATGCTGAATGCAGCCATCATAGGGCCCAACAAACCTCCATCATGAATCGTAAAATGGTTGTCTCGGTAATAACATGAAATATGGATCTGCATGTAGCACAAGGTTAGAATTCATATATAGCAGCAGATGCAAAAAAAATGGCTATGAATAGTTGTTATGGTCTTACTCTGATTTCCCACTCTTTGCTTTGAATTTCTCATGTATGTTCTTGATGAGCAAGTCATTTGCTCCAAGTGCCTTGTCTTCAGCTTGTTTCCAGTTGACAAGGTTTATAATATTGTCTAAGCCCAAGAGCTTCATTACACTACTAGGTTGCTTGTTTTGTGGAACTGCTGAATCAGCACTCATCTTGATCTCATTTTTTACAATTTGGTCATACAATGTACTCAGATAAACTTCAGGCAAATCCTTTCCATCATCAATTCCTCGGTTATTTCTAATGAAGTCAGATTTAGACATCTGCACAGGGAAAATCCCATTAGTGAGTATGCATTCTTTTACTGACAACAGAGGCAAATAATCATCTGACTAACCTTATCCTTGACCATCATATTGTGAGCATCAGTATTGAGCATGATTACAGAATAAGCAAGAACATATGCAGTATCTGCACTAGTAAAAGAATTTGGGTTGCATTTGCAGTAACGTTCAGCAAACTTTTCCATGACCGGTCAATTTTCTGTGCTTCCCCAGGCAACCTGAAACCTCGCAAGTAATACCTAATGGCTTCACCAAAGTCCATACCTTCGAAATTTAGTGCATCGACATATGCGTGCATAACTTTGATAGGGAATTCATCTCTTTCGCCTAAATAGTCCCCTATCATTGTTGCATTTAAACCAGCAGTGTTTCTCAAGAAAGAAGCAACATCTTCTGGGGATTGACCTATCTTCTGGTTTTTAGTGAGGAAATCAATACCCTTAGAAGGTTTTCTGTTAAACAAGGAAATTCCTTTCTGCAGAAAAAAATGTATACTTCATAATAAAATGTGAATCTTCCTCAAAACGCAGCAACAATGGAGAGAAAATAATCCAAGCACACAAACATTACATACCTGAAGTTCTATTTTATAAGCACGGCGTTGTTCAAGTGAGGAAGCATCAGATATGTCTGGGCTATAAGAGTCGGATTGCAGTTCATAATCAATTCCCATCCCATCTTCTCCAATAAGGGTGTTAGGACTGTCTATCGAATTTAAAGAAACTTCAGAAATTTTGGGTGAAAAATCACCAATTCTCAACTGTTGGTCCATCCATGAACCCATCGATCTGAGTATGGTTGCAAGGCACTTGACTGACTCAATCCGAAATGTTTGGTCTTGGGCTGGGGTTAATGTTGTTGTAGCTCCAGGAGGAACCCCTAGAGCAGTCTTTAGAAGGCCATTGACAGTCCTGCAAATATCTGCTGGAATTAGAAGTGCTTTAATATACGATGGAAAGAGAGAGAATTACAATTTTCATAGAACTGTGCTCTCAGCTCATTGTATCACTACTTCCACCGACTTGAGGACCTCTAGCGGATTACAGGCTACCCTGACTATCGGTTGCATTTCATCTTTTACAACTTACAACACAGCTGAAATTTACTATTCATCAGGAAGAGTTTTACATACCTTTCAAAAATATTTGGTGCATCAACATCACAATCATAGTTCACAAAGATATCAATAAGAACTTGAGATTCTTTACAGATCTTCTCCAGCAAATTTAGAACTGTCATTTTCTGCAGAAAACTAGGCTGTTGGACATTCTCAAGAACCCTTAGGACAAGCATGGGAAAAAATATTCCTATTTCCTCTTTCAGCCCAGATCTAAATCTTGACAGCAAACCCACAAATATGGCGCAAAGAAGCTGGAAAATACTCATTGCTGACAAGGCACTGTTTTTCAACAATGACAGACAAAGATACTGCTTGATTGCTCCAAGGTACCTGCAGCAAAAGAAAAAAATCTTCAGTGTATATCTTTTACTCTCTATCAAGATCATATTAAAATGGAATGCTCCTTTATGAAATAACCTCAAATTTACCTAGTAATTTCTCCTACATTATCTTACTATCGACCAGAATCAGAGTGAATAGCGAGTTCTCATATCCTGCAAGTACAGGTACAACCACAACCACTTGGGGGCTTCACTGTTCTGTTGGAACTACTCTTTTCCATTTCCATAGATACATAATCATAGAGGCCAAAAGTTTCATTATGCACTTCCAACAAGTTCGCTGAACAAAGATCATATCTTCACCACTACCATTTCTACCTTCTGATAAATTATGAAAATCTTCTATTAATACTACTACGAATTTACGAATAAAACATGAGAGTTGGTTAGAGCAGTGGCTGTGGTGGTTGCTGCATTCACTTCTCCCACCCCCTTCAACATTACTTAAAGATCTCTAGAGAAAAAGGAAGCAAAATACCTCCCAGTAAACAAATACTTCAACACATACCATGGTGTGGGTCAGAATGAAGCACCACTGTTGGTGGCAAAACCGAGGGTGTGGCATAGGATGAGCACTGACAGAGACGTGACACAAGCCGGGACATCAGCCAGGTGTCACCCCAGAGCAGGGGCCATGGAGTGATGAGTTGGGGCATATTTTTTCCATAGCATAGTACGGACATTCAACTAGTTTAACAAAATACATTAAGTTCTAGTCATTTATAATAAGAATAAAATGGCATTCTGTTTGCCTCCCTCTTGTGTCAATCCTATCACAAATGGAGCTGAAACAGTAATAACAGCATGATTTTTTTCCTATTGCGTATACTACCGTGTTGCTTCTTATCTACTCCCTCCGTTCCAATTTAATTGACTTGCTATCCACCACATGTGATAGCAAGTCAATTAAATTGGAACGGAGGGAGTATTCTCTTAGGTCTTCTAGTGATTTGCACAGATTAAGATAAGAATGTTTAGATACAGGGTTACAGACTATCATCAGGATATCATTTGGAACATTTCAAAAGGTTGATGGTAATACTGTACTTATCAAGAACACATATCCATACTAGTTTCTGACAAGCAATAACTGAGACAATATTTGCATGGATAGAAAAAGGCACAAGCTGAATCGTAAAATGCAAATAAGTGAGACAAGAGCAACTACTATCATACTTTTCATTTGTTCTCCAGAATGGCCCAGCATTGTCCACAACCATCTTGAGCAACTCGAGAGACAAGACCTTCCCCCGCAGCAGCACCTGGTCCTCAGGGTTATCTGGAGTTGAGAACTTCATTGAAAGCTTGCACAGATTCTTGAACAACGCCAACCCATCCTCCCTGATCTTGCTCATTCCCCCCTCCTCCGTGTCATCGACCTCAGCTGTGGCCACTGGAGTCCCTGGCTCCGGGACATCACTCCCTTCCATCGCCTCGTTTATAAACCCCTGCGCTACCAGCACAATGCTGGAGTCGTTGAGGCTGCGATCAGACACGTCCATCAGGTCCGCGATCGCCACCGTCTGCACGCGCACATCCATGGAGTCCACCTCGACGCGCGCGAACACGATGACCAGCACCTGCGCGAGCGCCAGCTTGGCGCAGAGCTGGTTGGCGCTGCTGCCGCTGCTGAGGTAAATGTTGTAGCAGGTCTTGAGCATCTGGGCGAGGCCCTCGCCGCGGATGGCGATGGAGGGGCACCGCGCGGCGGCGACGAGCACGCGGAGGGTAGAGAGCTCCATGGCGTCATCGTTAAGGGCGCCGCAGGAGAGGACTGCCGCGAGGAGCTTGGAGGCAGGGGAGTCGTCGGCGGCGGCGCCGAGGTCGCCGAGGAGGAGGCGGTGGTAGAGGAGCTTGGCGACGCAGTCGAGCGCGGGGTCGGCGACCTTGGGGGACGCGGACTCGAGGGCGAGGATGAGCGCGTGGAGCGAGGCGGCGGCGGCGGCGACGGGAAGGCCGAGGAGCGCCGACGGGTGAGGCGAGGTAGGGTCGGGCGGAGGGTAGGAGGAGGTCGAGGAGGAGAGGAGGTCGAGCGCCGACTTGGCCGCGGCGACGAGCGCCGAGTGCTTCCGCCACGCGGCGTTTTTGATGATGCGGTCCAGCGCCGGGCCCAGCACGCGGCCCGACGGGGTCGAGCCGCCGAGCGGCGACGTGGGGGTCGCCATTCCGGGAGACCGGGGGAGATGCCGCTACGCACTGGTCGTCGCCGTCGTCGTGGTCATTGGAGGCAGAGAGATCTGAGAGAGGGGAGGAGGAAGAGGGGTGGAACAAATGGAGGTGACGGGTCTCCGTGTGCGCGTGGGGAGGAAGTGGAAGGAAGACAAGAGAGGAAGGAGGAGGGGTAGGACCGGGATTTTCATTTCCACGGGGTAAACCGTGAGACTTTCCTGGGAGGGCGTTACCGAACTGCTGTTTAGCATTTGGCTCCCTGCTTTATTTTGTATTCGCTCCGCCTCAATTGAGTCCCGAGTCCTGACCTCGCCCCCAGGCCCCAACGCTCCAGCATCTCACGCACGCCGCCGCCACCGTCGTCGTCGCCGTCGCCGTTCTTCCTCCGCCGGGGCACCGCGTTCCTGCCGTCCCCACCCCGCCCCACTCTTTGGCCATTGGGTTTCGAGGTACATGAGGCTGTTTTCATCCAGCGGTTAGTTAAAATCCCACACTGACCTTCACAATTTCTAGTTGTGCCGGTTGTAGCGCCGTCTAGATCCGTCCCTGGCTGATGGAGTGCGTCGTGCAAGGTATCATCGAGACCCAGGTATTTTGGTTCTCTTTAACTTACTTGTGCACATCGTGTTAAATTACCTGTAAAACCAGCAACTGCCATGCTCAGACCTAGTTAACTCCCTAGTCTGTTCTTAAGCGGATAGTTAACTTTGTTATTTCTTCTATAAGCATGATGTGGCATCAGAACTTTACGTTCATAGAGAATAACTAATGATGCTAGAGTTTCTCACTGATTATCTCTAACTCTCCATGAAAAGTTGGTAGTCAATGGTCACTTATTGTTTGCTCTATCAGAATGAATCAGCACTACAGTTTTAAAGAAAATGTCACAAGATTGATACTAGATCATGTTGACCATTCCTCCACTTTGAGGGCACTACTTCTGATATCATAATATAACAGATTTTCTGTACAGTTGGAGGAATCGCATAATTTGCTTGTTTCCAGTAAAAGGAAATTCAATCCATATCATTCATTTAGGGTATATTTTGGTGTTGGAGTTATCCGTATAACTATCTCCCTGCACTAGTTTACCAGTTGCCTTCTCATGAATAGGATCTCTAAAACTGTAAGAACTATGCTATCAGTTAAAAGATACTATCCCTGGGTCAGTCAGCTGTACACCTCATGCTGAACTAGTATTACGTGTAAAATCCATCACCTGCTGAGTTTAACTCTCCTTAATATGTACTTCATAATAGAACAAACTTGTTATTTCTTTCTTGAGCATGAAGTGTTATCTGAATTTTATTTTTATCAAGAATAATAATTAATGCTATATCTGTTTGTCGATTCATTGTCTCCAACTCCATTACAAGTTGGCTGTCAATTGGCATAAATTTCTAACAAAAGATATTTCACAACAATGATGGGTACATCATGCTGACCACCACAAGTGACATGTCAACCATATTTCTCCACTTTGAGGGCACTACTTGTATAATATAATGTAAAATATTGCTGTATAGTTGGAGGAATCGCATGATTATATGTTATTTATTTACATCAATGGGAGATCTGATTCATCTCTACATTCATTTAGACTTCCTTTAATTTTTATTGGAATGCCATTACTCGAGCCTTTTTTTTCATTATGCAGCATGTTGAAGCCCTGGAGGTTCTTCTCCAGGGCCTCTCTGGTGTCCCAAAAGAACGTGTTAGGGTGCATGAGCTCTGTCTTAAAAGTGGACCAAATCTTGGTTAGTTTTTATTTGTCTACTCTTGGGGTCATAAGCAATTGTTAGATCTACTGATCTCTTTCAATCGTACAGGAGTTGTCCCATCAGAGGTTCGTTTGCTGTGTGACTTAGCGCAGCCCACACCATCCTGGTAACTGACTCTGCTAGGCTGCTGCAATTTACTCTTCTTGGTAATCGTTTACACTAATCTGCAACTAGTAATATTCATGTAGGACCATAAGACATGTTGGTGGTTCTATGAGAGGTGCTGGTGCAGAGCAAATCTCGATTCTTGTGCGTACAATTTTAGAAAGCAAAGCCAGCAACAATGTGTTGCGCTACTTCTATAGCATAGGTTACAAGTTAGATCATGAACTTCTGAAGGTGGGCTTCGCGTTTCGGTTCCAGCGAGGTGCCCAGTTCACTGTGACGGTCACTTCTACTAACAAGATGCCAAAACTCCATGCGACCGATGAAGCTGTGCAGGTCACTCCTGGAATACAGCTAGTGGAAATCACAGCTCCCGCCGCTCCTAACAATTACAATGATGTCGTTTCAGCTCTCACCTCGTTCTGTGAATACTTAGCGCCGTAAGTACCCCTCAGCTTAAGTTTCAGTAGTCCAGTTAGATAATCGTCATGTTTCTTCCTTTAAACAATATATCTTCACTCATGCGAGACCATGAAACGTGCTGCAGGCTGCTGCATCTCTCTAAACCAGGCAACTCCACGGAATCGTCCCGACTGCTGGCGCTGCTGCTGCGTCGCTCATGTCAAGTGGTGGTGCTAAAATATTGTAAATCTTTGTCACCTGTATCTTTGTGGGCAGTGACATGCTGGTCTGTACTTTATCTTACCAGTTGAAGTGGTACGACTAACATTGTGATGCCATTTTCACTCTGATCTGACTTATTCAGCCAGTATTGTCCGCGCTCAGTTTCCTGTTTATTCTTTTTGCACCACGAGTCATTTCATCAAGATGTTCCATAATTCGGTATGCTGGTAAATGAACACGGGAGACACGCCTGTAGTATAAGTATTACCCTCTGACCAGTAGTACTGTAAATCTCAACCTAGTTTGTCTGCTAATTCAAAGAAAGTTTTGTTGTGGCCAACGGAACTGCAGTTTATTATATGAGCTGCAATTGTAGACTTGCAAAAATTAACTGGGAATAGAAGATTTTCATGTTGCCCTTTTGCTCAAACTCAATGTAATAATCCATTGTCTAGCGGTATTGTTTCAGGGATTCATGGTGAACATTTAATTTTGTTTATTTTCATTTGTTTGTTGAAAAAAGGAAAGATGGAAGCCTCCCCTACTGAGCTGCGGACGAAGCTTGCAGTAGTAATTTGATAGTTTTGGTTGGGTGCGCCGGGCCAGGGCAGAAGTGCAACGCCCAGGCGACGCTTGAGGGCCCCAGCAGCAAGCTACTATGGTGGGCCCTCCCCCACAAAAAATAAATTTAATATCGTTGTGGACACATGGCCCACATATCAGATATTAAACTGATAAGAACAGATACTACACTTGATCTTAGCCAAAAGGCCGAGAAAGGTATGAGTTCTCCCTTGCCTCTGCCCCTCCTTTTATACACCTCTCCCGGCTCCCTCCCCTCAGCGCGGGCGAGGTGGGACTAAACTCCTAGCACGCTCTGCGTCGTACTCGTACGACGTTGCCGACGTAGCTGGGCTTCAAACAAATCCCCCAAGGCCAAAACGCAAATGATTCTCTGCGAGGCTGCGAGCAAAGTCTAGCCCAAAGATGCACGCGTAGCCACGGAGAAATCAAACAGAGGTTCTTCTTCAAAGAAAAAACGTGAGAGCTCCACCGGCTGCCCCGCCTCCGATGGCCACACAGCCAGCTCCGGCGCCGGCTCCGGCGGCCGCCGCCAACTCCGCGCAACCGCCGCATAAGGCGCCACCGTTCTCCCAGCCCCCCTCCACTGCTGGCGCCGTCAAGGCGGAGATCCCTGCCGCCGGAGCCGCCGCCCCCGGGGGAGCCGCGGCCGATGACTCTTCGTACAGCATCGCCGTCCCTAGCTACTCAGGTGACTCCCTCTCCCAGGCCCCAACCCCCGCGGGAACCGGCACATCGCCTCTTGTGCACGCCCAGACTAGAGCCCACCTACCTAACCTAGGGTTCCGCTTGCAGCGTGGTTCTCCTACGAGAGCGTCAGCGACACGGAGCGCCGCCTGATGCCGGAGTTCTTCGAAGGGGAGGCCGCGGCGGCGTCTGGGTCCGGGGCCCCGAAGCCTACAAGTACTACCGTGACACCCTGGTGAAGAGGTTCCGGGCGAGGCCGGCGCGGCGGCTCACGCTCACCGAGGCCAGGCGGGGTCTCATCGGCGACGTCGGTGCCGTGCGCCGGGTGTTCGACTTCCTTGAGGAGTGGGGCTCATTAACTATGGTGCTTCGGCGCCGGGGGTGAAGCAGGGAAGGGACAAGAGGGAGGAGTTGGCAATGCCTCAGCCTTCGGTCCTGCTGGGGCGACCGTATCCAGGAAGCTTTGCGTAGGGTGCCGCAGCGTCTGCGGCTCTGCCTATTTCACCTGTGAGAAGGTGAGTGGTTTGCGATTGTTTTGGTTTATGAGTAAGATATGTATGCGGAAACTTGTGGTATGGATTCGGTTATATGTTGCATTCATTTATATCTGGTTAGAACTATCATAGGTCATCTGTATGACAGTTTCCATTTAGCTATAGCGATCTTTTTGGTTTGGTGCCGAACGTTTAGTTTATTATGCATCGTAACTAGGGAGTGTTTGTTCTGTAGTTATGAATTTGCCTGTGTCGAGAAATTTGTTTGCTTGGATTGGAGATATTCCTCGTTGGTCATTGGGTTTGTTTAGCTGGCTTGATATGTTCCATAGAAAGGGTGTTAGGACAGATTAGCAAACAAGCTTGTTGATAAAAAGTTAATCATGTATATTTTTTGCTTTGGTAGTTGGCAATTGTCATTTACATGCAGCGTGGTTTTTTATAAAGTTAAGTTGAGGGGTACTTGGTCTTCATGTGAACAATGTATTGTCAAAACTTTAGTTTTAACTTGTATTGTGATGCCTCATAGCCACTCATGGGGTGTCTGTGAATGTAGAGGGATTGGCATGGTTGCTTTATGATTCGTTTTGAACTACTCCCTCCAGTTGACATAAACATGTCACGGACTCGAGGTGGAGGGTACAATAATTATTTGCAAACAATATAGCAAGTGCATCCATTGCAAGTCTCTGAAGTTCATTGGAATACTTCGGTTGTCATGTATTTGCCTCTTGATTTGGCTCTATTGTTCATGACTACTATATTTTATATCGGAGCTACTGTCGTCATATCATGCTTGTATTGTGGCTAAAAGTGTCTTTAGTTTGTTGTCTACTTTTATTACAAGAGTTGCCATTTTCTCTTCTTAACTTTTGCTTGTGATCAGGCGGATATAAGTATCTGCTGTAGATGCTATGTCCGTGCCAACTACCGGCCTGGTCTTACTCCAGCAGATTTCAAGAAAGTTGAAGTTAGCGAAGATGCAAAATCAGATTGGACAGACAAGGAAACTCTTCACCTACTTGAGGCTGTCTTGCATCATGGAGAAAATTGGAAGAAGGTCTCTGAACATGTTGGTAGTCGATCAGAGAAAGACTGCGTTGCTAGACTCATCCGATTACCTTTTGGAGAACAGTTCATGGGATCCAGGGAGCAGAAATTGCAGTTTGAGACTGATGATGATGTTACTGATGAATCTAGGGCAGAGATCTCAAAACGACTTCGTCTCACGCCACTGGCAGATGCAAGCAATCCAATTATGGCTCAGGTCTGTAACTTTGTCTGTACCCTGGTATCATAGGCTCATAGCTATTAACTCCCTTGATTCGTAGCAGCAGTTCAGTATTAAAAATTAATGATAGGAGTAGGACTAATCCATACAGTGACCCACTCCATGCCTATACAGACAACAAGTCTCACTCGCCTTGTACATGAAATAGTAACATATAATGACCAGTTTGCTGAAAGCATGCTATGTTAACCTGTTATAATTTTGGTATAGCTACCATATGTGGATGTAACACGTTCCTAACTTACCTGGTATAACTTAGTAATAGCTTAGCTGTATATCTTGAGCATGCCACCTGCTTGTACTTAAAAGCAAAAGCTGCAAATCATAGTGACCAGTAAATCATATTTGCATGTTGGAACTGGAAGACCTGTTTTGTGTCTAAGAATGTCAGTTTGGCTGGAAGTCTGGAGCAGAGCTTTACATTTATACTTTGCTTTGATGTGAATAGATGGAAACACCGTACTTGAATAGCCTCGGGTTTTCTGATGTAGTATAAGGTATGTTCCTTCAGACAGGAAACACTATGAAAACTTTAAGATGGTTGTACAAAGAATTAAATAATTTCTGAATTTGGTATTCATAGAACTTTTGCACATAAGTTTACACAAAACGAGTGTACATCCTGGTCTCCACCATGTCTGAATAGCTTCCTTATATGATCATCTAGTTTGAACAAAGAAAATTATTGAAGGGACAAGATGAGGAACTGCATTGTTTTACCAGGTGGCGTTCTTGTCGGCCATTGTTGGCTCAGGCGTTGCAGCAGCAGCAGCTCAAGCAGCTATTTCTGCACAATCCCAGGTTGATATGGATGACAGCCTGGTTGATTCTTTAATCAGCAGCACCAAGGAAGAAGGTACCAGCTGCTCTCCTGCCCCATATGAATTTGAAATGTTCTTTGACAACTTCTCTCACATTGATGTTGCATTGTTGCTAAATACTGTTTTCATATCACTGCAAACTATGATGGTTTAGAAGCACGTTGATAGAAGTGTTCAAGCAGTGTGCTAGGAGCCTAGGAGCAATAAGCTTAATCACAATTTGTCCATTTCCAAATATTAGTATATGGGCTTGTATCAAAGTTCCTTGTGTAGTGTGTAAAAGTTTGATATACTTATAAATTCTTACTGCTACATTCTGAAATGCATATCGTGATTCTTAGTTCATCACTCTTTCCTACAAATATTTATTTATTGCAATTATTAAAATGGCTCTATTGTCTTAATTATTGGCGTCTGCAGAATCTCCCTACACCAATGGGCTTTCAGCAAACGATTTACTCAAAGAGTCATCTGCAAATGCACAAGTGCAGCTTGAAAAGGAACGTAAGGATATAGAGCAATCTTTATCGGACATAGTGGATGTCCAGGTACCGACATTATTGGGGTTCTGACTTCTGAGAAAATACTGGTAAAAAATGGTATTTATATTGACTTTTACGTATTGTTTCAAATTCTTTTCAGATGAAGGAAATCCAGGATAAGATAAGCCGTTTTGAGCAGAAGGAGCTGCTAATGGAGAAAGAGCGGCAGCAGCTCCATCATCTACGGGAATTGCTTTTCCTTGACCAACTTGCGGTTGTGCAGCATCAGCGCAGACCGCACCCTGTGGTTGCTGAGAACAAGGAGGAGAAACCCAAAACTGTTATCATCACTGGTTAAATCAAATGGACCTTCATCAGTAGCAAGGGGCGACTGCTGTGAGGATTGGAGCTTATTTCCTCTCATGGCAAAAATGTAGATGTTGCTGGAATACTGTGACGAACTCCAAATTGCATTTCTTCTTCTGCTGGCTCTAGAGTAGTATGTTCTATTTGTGTGTAGCTGCATCTGCTGTTGTTAATGATGTCTAGAAGAACTCTTTGAGTCTAGCTAATCAAAACAGTGTTCTTTGTCAAGTTTGACTACTGGCTATGTGTGTGTGTGTGCCACCATCAGGTGTGAGTAATCAATTGCCAAAAAAAAGGTGGTAATCAGCACTCAAGATGCGCATCACAAATCATATGTTACCGTCATAGGTGATACTTGTAAATTAGTGTTACATCTGTTCCAAGGAACTCCAACTGGTAGTACTTATTTAGGTAAAAGAATGGTATGCTAAAACGAGGTCAGACTGCCTTAAAATTTAAACATAGTTCATTTTTAACTCTGCCTATAAGAATAAAGGACAAATTTGTACTAAATGCTGAAAAATTGTGGTTATCTTTTAACCTTTCTTTACTTCATATAGATAGCTTGTATCTTGATCAACATATAGGATTGTTCACCTAGTTATAGTTGCGTATTTACATAACTTATTTTAGCAAAGACTTAATTTGTTAAAAAAAAAATTGTAGTTGCCTATTCATCCCCCTCCCCCAGTTAAACTACTCGGTCCTTTGAATTATAAAGTTTCAACACCTTCTCTCTCTTGTTATTTCTCTTTCTCCTCTCTCTCTTAAACAACGGATCGAGTAGTCGAGTACACAAACTCAAGGACGTAGGAGCAACTTTGGATTCATTTGGTGCAAACAGAAAGACAAAGTAAGGCACATGACTATATCTTATCACAAGAGAGTTTGGATTTTGTTGATGGTTTTGGCTTTCGCGATAGAGGGAAATAAACTATAAGGATATATCTAAACTAGTAAGGACTGATATTAATATGTGATGAATATAAAATGGGGGAATATAGATCGTACTGTGTCAATGACACTGATGATGTGATACCACATTATATACACCGGCTTCTGTGAAGAAGTGCCTGAGGAGTCGGCTCGATTTTCAAGTCATAGAATCGTAAATACAAGGATGATAAATAGTCTAAGCCAGGCATTAAGGAAAAGAATATATTATGGTCGGACGAAGAGGATGCCTACAATAACTTGTAATCCGAGATAATCGCTTGTCCACAGTCCGCGAACTAGCCCACACAATCACGCTCAAGTTGTGGACCATGAAGTAGGTGCAATCTACAAGGGAATCATGAACTCTAACCCACACAACCGCGCCCAAGTCGTGCAACATGAATTAGGTGCATATCCGCGAGAAATCACTACAATAAAGGTGGCAAGTTCTCTCCAATCCCAGAATTAGCTTACGTATTTGTCAATACATCAAAATGCCAAAACTCCATACTAGTGGAAGCATCGGCCTGTTTAAACTAAGTCCACATGTTTAGGTGTGAAATAAAGCAGGGTAATAAGGGACTCTTTGTTTGGGTTGGCTGGCTGCGGTTGGTTGTGCTGCTATGGAGCGAAAGCTGTTGTGTAACGAAAGCTATTGTTCTGAATTTTTCTTAAATTGGTAAGTATGCCGTTAGAAAACGTTCCAGAAATTGCTTAAGTTGGTAAATGGGCCGTTAGAGGACTTATCGAGGCAATCTGCTGGTTCTGTCACAAAAACGTTGTTGTGATAGAGTTGAACGTTTTTTCTTCAGCACAAACTTATTTCATCAAAAAGTGTTTCTCCACAAACTTTGCAGCTTTGTTTGCTTGGCATAAACATTGTTTCTACACAGGCTAAAAGTTTTTTTTATTATACATTGTATCTGAATACAACCAACAACCGAGAAGTTGAAAGTAGAACCATGATTTCAAAATTATATGGTAAACTCAAGTTAGCGTTCACCGGAACATATATCTGTCTGCATAGCTTCTTGTGATTGATCCATCCATGATCGGTGTTGCTTAAGAGCTAGAGGCCATTAGGATTTCTTCCTAATTATGAGTAATTTTTTGTAATTATCTTTATTAGATCTAGCATTGCTGAATAGAGGGGGCTTAAGAGCCTCTTTCTTTTTTGTAAAATGTCAAACCAGCACCTCCTAGATCTGAATGAAAGTTTACTCATAAGTCCTACCCATGCAAAAAGGGTGGGTCTAATTAATAAGTGGTTTCTGGTTACAGTGTGATTAAATGGAATTTTTATATTTTAATGAAATGAAAATGGACAAAACAATTTTTTAGCATTGATTGTGATTAGATTTTGTGACACGAAAACAATTTTTACAGTGAAGACTAGTTCCGAACAAAGTCGACAACATATTTAGCGACATGGTTGCCAAACGACATTGCAAAAAAAATCTTCTTTCACTACACCCACACACACACACACACACATGTTCTCGTTTCTTCTATTGGAGATAAAAAAATTAGTGCTATTAGCAGTCGGTTTAGATATGATGTGTTTGTCATTCTTGCTACTCCCTCCGTTCCAAATTAATTGATTTCCATTTGTTCACATGTGGATGTATCTATACGTGTAACATGTCTAGATACATCCATGTGTGGACAAATGGAAGTCAATTAATTTGAAACGGAGGGAGTAGTTTGCATGAATAAATCTTTACTTTCATTTCATGATTAAATCTTATGCTAATATCTCATCTTCTATATCTAAATAGCAAAGTCCAACTACAAGGAATTCTCTAAACATGTAGCATATCCACCTCAGCAAGCTGCCACATCGGCAATTTTCCGATTTTTCCTTTTATTTTCGTTTATTTTCACTCGCCAATATCCTTTCTCTTCCCACATTCATTGTTTTTTCATGAGGATATGTAAAACTGTCAGCCCAACACTCTTCTGGCCCATTTTAAATAGCCCAATTCTCTTCATCACCAAACAGTGACTAGTTAGCATAAAGGTATATTTCTAGCTAAATTTCCCGATTGGTACCACTCGACTTTTTCGTAGCAGAAATCAACCACATTAGGTTTGTGCGCTTTAAAAAAACCCAAATTGTTGTATGATGAGAAATTGACAGCGATCAGGTGCCCCGGCCCCACATGTCATATGGCGTGGCACCAGATGTGACCGTCTCTAACCTGGGCCCACATGTTAACTCAATCAAAAATATAAATATCTGAAAAGAAAAAGAAAAGAAAAATCAAACGCATTTCGTGTCCCTCATGGTCGACGCCACCAGCCCGAGGAATTAGGGCCGGGGTGGGGGAAAGGGACCATGACAACGACTCAAGAGGAACGCGACGCAATGGGCGTCGCCAGTGTCAAGGTCAGACCATCCGACCAGGGATTTCTCCCGGTCCCGAACCCAAACCACCAACCGTCTCCGGAACAAGCACCGAGAGAACATCGGCGACCGGATCTGGTGGGGGAGAGAGCCAGAGGGGAAGGGAGGAGGATGACCTTCAGATCTAATGGAGAGGTCGCCAGACCAGCCACCACGCCATGACAGCCGCCCACAAGACCAAGGAAGACGGTGCATACCTACGGACGCCACTAGTTGTCGTATGTAGACGACTCCGCCACACCACCTGAGGTCGATGCCCCGGCGCCCAAATTGAAGGGGTCGTAGGCAGAAAACAAAAAAATTCCTAACAACGATAACCTTTATATTAGCTCCGTAGCACCGCCGCCACCAAAAACCCTAATTCGGGGGACAGAAGTCTCTGTTCCGGCACCCTGCCGGGACGGGGAATTGCCCCCGGAGCCATCTCCATCGATGCCACCACCTCCATCATCGCCGTTGCTGCCTCCCATGATGATGGGGGAGTAGGTCTTCATCGAGGCTGAGGACTCAACCGGTAGCTATGTGGTTCATCTCTCTCTCCCATGGTGTGATCTATATGTGATCATGAGCTTAGTAATCTAGTTGAATCCATAGATGTTACTCTTCATAATCTTATGAATATGCTACTCAAGTGGTTTTATTAATGTAAACTCCGTAGTCAGCTTTGTCCCAGGGTGCGAAGTTGACAGTGTGCGCACCGTGTGTGACTCTTGGATTAAAGATTATGCGAAAACTTGCCATGAGTTGTTCTTGTGTTGGATGTCTCTATGATATTGTGGCGTTTGTTTAGTACTATTTTGGGGTGCTCATAGTGACAGCGCGGGGTGCCCTAGAGGTGGAATACAGACTTGAGGCGTGCTTTTATAGCCCTACACAGTGGATTGGTGTTCGTTATCCAACGAGAGAATAGTTCGGAGTAGCAGAGTGAAGAGGAAGTATTTATGTATTTAATTATATTATTATTGTTGAGAGTGTCCACTAGTGAAAGTATGATCCCTAGGCCTTATTTCCAAGCATTGAAACACCGTTTACAACCAGTTCTGCTACATGTTTGCTTGCTGCCATTTTTATTTCAGATTGCAATTACCACTTATAATCGTCCATATCACTTGTATTTTAATATCTCTTCGCCGAACTAGTGCACCTATACACCTGACAAGTGTATTGGGTGTGTTGGGGACACAAGAGACTTCTTGTATCTTAATTGCAGGGTTGCTTGAGAGGGATATCTTTGACCTCTATCTCCCTGAGTTCGATATACCTTGGGTTATTCACTTAAGGGAAACTTGCTGCAGTTCTACAAACCTCTGCACTTGGAGGCCCAACACTGTCTACAAGAATAGAAGCGTGCGTAGACATCAAGCTCTTTTTTGGTGCCGTTGCCGAGGAGGTAAGGTAAAAGGTACTCACATCCTCCGTCTACTAAGCTATTTCCTAGCACTATTGCCGGCGTGTGAGTGCTCGAAGCTATCTTCTTTAGATTCTGCAGTTATATCTTTTTGTTTCTTGTTTTTATTTCACTAGTTAGGCTTAATGGAAAACAACAACAAAATTAGAGATCTTTATGAAATTTATCTTGAGTTAGGACATGATGTGTTTGAAGAGAAAATTAAAAAACCTATGGAAAATTACTTGCATGATGGTAGCAATGTTATTACTATAAATTCTTTGAACACCATTATTGTTAATGCTATGGAAAAGTCTAAGCTTGGGGAAGCTGGTTTTGATGAATATGATATTTTCAGTCCCCCAAGTTTTGAGGAGAAAATTTTCTTTGATGATACTTTGCCTCCAATTTATGATGATTATAATGATAGTGGTATTTTGGTGCCACCTACTATGGAGGATAAAGTTTATTATGATTATACTATGCCTGCAATTTATGATGATTACAATGATGGTTGTGATAGTTTTACTTCCACTATTACTAATGAAATTGATTATGCTTATGTGGAGAGTAATGATACTTTTATGCATGTGGATCATGATAAGAATGCTTTATGTGATGGATACATTGTTGAGTCTATTCATGATGCTACTGAAAATTATTTTGAGAGAGGAAAATATGGTTATAGAAATCTTCATGTTATTAAATTTCCTCTCTTTGTGATGAAAGTTTTGAGCTTTCTCTTGTGTTGCTTTTATATGATGGTTTCTTTAAGACCTACTGGTCATTATGAGAGAGGGAGACACGGTTTCATATATCTCAATAATATTAAGTCTCCTCTCTTTATGTTGAAATTTTTGAAGCTGCACTTGTTTTGGTTTCCTACGCTATTCTCTTTGTGCTACATTGATTTGTTTTCTTACAAGGCTCCTATGCATAGGAAGAGTGTTAGATTTAAACATGTTTTATATATGCTTCTTGATGCTCTCTTTTATGTTTCAACTCTCATCTTTATGTGAGCATCATAAAAATCACTATGCCTAGCTAAAAGGCGTTAAAGAGAAGCGCTTATGGGAGGCAACCCATTATTTTTATTTCTGCAATTTTCTTTTATTTGAGTCAAGGTGCTTGTTTACTTCTGTAGCAACTTCTTTGTATCTTTGCTTTATCGTATTGTTGTGCCAAGAAAAGTCTCTAATGATAAGATGATGCTAGATTTGGATTACTGCGCAGGAACAGATTTGTGCTGTTCACTGTACGAAAATCCTAAATTCATATAAACGTGATTTAAATCTGCAAATTTGTGTTCATAATCCTGATATATGTATGCATCTTTCGTTAGTTCAACATTTTTCGATCTGAGCAACGTAAGTGCCTCGGAAAATTTCGCCTTTACGGGCTGTTCTGATTAGACAGATTCTGTCTTTTATTTTCCATTCTCTCTTTTACTAGTGTTAAGTGGGATTCTTTAAGAGTGGAAGAGCTTCACATAAGGCTAGTAACAGTAGTTGATATTTAAAATTATGGTCATGTTTGCGTCTTTACAGAACATGTGAGTTTTTGATTTGATGCATTAACCCTCTAATGAGAATTATGTTGAGTTTGGTGTGAAGGAATTTTTCAAGGGTCGAGAGAGAAGAGTGATATAATAGGATCAAGAAGAATGAAAAACTTAAGCTTGGGTAGGCTCCCATGGATCTCCTCGACATATTTCAAGAAGACTCAAGTGTCTAAGCTTGGGGATGCCCAAGGCATCCCCTTCTTCATCGACAAAATTATCAGGTCATCTCTAGTGAAACTATATTTTAATTTCTTCACATCATATGTGCTGTTCTTGGAGCGTCAGTGTGCTTTTACTTTCAATTTGTCTTTTTTTTATTCTCTGGTCACTACAATGCTTGATCACGATACTCTTATTTGGGAGAGAGACATGCTCTGCTTTTTCATTAGAATACTCCTATTCTTCACTTATACTTGTTGAGTATTCTCATCTAGCACTGTTAAGCTTTTAGCTCTTGTTTTTCATGTATCTCTTGTTCAGAGCTATTAGTTCTTTTAAAGAAAGTACTCTCTTGCTTCACTTATATTTGTTTGGAGAGTTGTTTAAATAAGTTGATTGGTGTTTGGTTGGAACAGAAAATGTTGCATGTGGTAAATGGTATAATGGAAAAGACTTACATACTCTTGTAGATCACTATCTTGGATAATTTGATACTTGTCAATTGTTTTGAGTTACCAAGTAGGTCATGTTTAAACTTTTGCATCATGTAAGTAAAGCCCATTAGTGGAAAACTACCGTAAAGCTTGTTGAAATTTGGTTTGCATAAGCGGTAATTCTAAGGTCTAGATATTTCTAATAAAAGGGTTTGGTTAACAAGGAAGACAGTGTGGAGTCTTATAATCTTTGCAATATGTTTGTCATATAATTCTTGGTGTACCGGTTGATAGTCTGTGTTTGCTTAAATAACCTTGCTAGCCTAAACTCTGTACTGAGAGGGAATGCTTCTCGTGCATCCAAATCCTTGAGCCAAAATCCATGCCATCTGTGTCCACCATACCTACCTATATGTGGTATTTTCTTGCCACTCCAAATAAATTTTTCATGTGCCTTTAAATTATTCAAATTGTTACTACTCCTTTTTGTGTCACCACTAGTAGGAAAACCCCTTTCTGTGGCGCACCCAAAAAAAATTCTGTGGCGCATGTTTGGGTGCGCCACAGAAGTCACGCCACAAAAATTGAAATTTTGTGGCGCACGGCCCGTGCGCCACAGAAAGCTAACAATTTTGTGGCGCACCCCACAAGCATGCGCCACAGAAAGTCCTTTTCATATTTAAAAAAAAAAGCTGCCCACCGCAGCCACGTCGCCGTCGGGTGGAGCGGCGTGCAGACCACCGCGGTGGGGACGACGAGCGACTCCGCGGCGGAGGGCGTCGGCGGCCATGGAGCGCGTGCTGAAGCTGCTGGAGCGCGGCCCGTTCCTGGAGGAGGAGCGCGAGCGGAGGTCTGCAGGGGCGGGGCGGGGTCATGGGGAGGAGCATGAGAAGGTGTGGAGGAGGATAGGGGATGGGCATCTGCTGCTCGAGGTCCGGCGCCGTCCCGAGATGCAGTGGCTCCCCGTCGGTCCTCTGTACAGCGGCGAGCGGTGGTCCTCAGTGGCTCCCCGTCGGTCCTCTGTACGACCTACGGCGAGATGAAGCTTGGCGGCCGGGAGAGGAGGACGGCGCCACGGCGGGGCTCGAGGAAGGATGCGCGTCGGGGAGGGCGTGCTTGCCGGCGCAGGTCGTGGAGGAGCTGGAGGTGAGAGAGGGAGCGCCGGAGCAGTCCCAACCCTGTGATACGTCCATTTTGCATCACTATTTTATATCATAATTTGTCATTATCTATCCTTATATTTCATATTAATACATGATACTTATGTTATTTTGCCTTATTTTGCATGTTTGATGATTATTGGGAATTATCCTTCCGGAGTCAGGTTTCTGCTGGAAAAAGCGTCGTCAAGTCAACATATCAGCGGAACTCCAAAAATCACGAAACCAATTCTGGGGGTCTTATAATGTCAGATGCCGGAGGCAGCCAAAAGGAGGCAGCCAGGTGGGCCAGGTGGGCCCCACGCCACACCTGGGCGCGGCTGGCCTGTGGGCCGCGCCCAGCTATGGCGTGGCCACCTGGGTCCACCCCCCAGGTTGCCTCTTCGCGTATATCTGCCTCCCGAAAACCTAAGCACGGGGGGTACGTCCACGAAATATTCCGCCGCCTCCACGGGACGGAAACCACCGAGAGAGAAAGAGCTCTCTGGCAGGGAGATCCTGCCGGGGAAATTCCCTCCCGGAGAGGGGAAATCATCGCCATCGTCATCGTCATCACGCTGGACTTCATCGGGATCATCATCACCACCATCCACTGCGCCATCACCATCATCTCCACCGACTCCACATCCATCTTGCTGTAACATCTAGGGCTGTACCTTGTCTAGTTCATTGGGGAGACTCTCCCGGTGTTGATTACTCCTTGTTATTGATGCTATTGAGTTTGTTTGGTGGATTAGTGTTCATGTCCAGATTGTTATTCATTGCCATATCATCTCTGATCATGATCCATATGATGTCTTGTGAGTAGTTTGTAGTTCTTGAGGACATGGGGAAGTCATGTTGTTAGTAGTGAAATAATGCTGCGTTAATATTTAATGGTTTGATATTTAAGTTGTGGTGTCATTCTTCTAGTGGTGTCATGTGAACGTCGACTACATGACACTTCACCTTTATGGGCCTAGGGGAATGCATCGTGTACCTAGCTTGCTAGTTGAGGGGTTGCCGGAGTGACAGAAACCTGAACCCCCGTTAGTAAGATAGTGCACGAGGGAGCGTAGGGTCTCAGAGTTTAAAGCTGTGGTTAGATTTATCTTAATTACTTTTCTGCATTCGCGGATGCTTGCAGGGGGTATAATCACAAGTGCGTATTAGTCCTAGGAAGGGCGGTGCGTTAGCATAGATTCACCCACACAACACTTATCAAAACAATGAAGATTAACCAGTTGCACGAAGCGAAAGCACTTGACGAAATTCCCATGTGTCCTCAGGAACATTTGTCTCTTATAAGTAACACACTCGGCTTGTCCTTTGCACTCAAAAGGATTGGGCCACTCGCTGCATTTGTTGCCGCGCTCGTTTATTTACTTGCACTGTTTTTACCTGCTGTTTCGAATACTACTGAAAACCTGTCTGCTAGCTTTTACAGTGAATTCTTGATCAAAACTACTTGCCAGCACCTTCTGCTCCTCGTTGGGTTCGACACTCTTATTTATCGAAAGTACTGCGATACACCCCCTATACTTGTGGGTCATCAAGACTATTTTCTGGCGCCGTTGCCGGGGAGTGAAGCGCTATTGGTAAGGAAATTATTTACTGTAATGACTGTTATGGAGTCAAATCCATTTGGTTCGCTGTTTGGGAGGACTACTACCACTGCTACGGTAGTAGATGATCCTCCATCTGCTGAGATTGTTCCATTTAAAATACCTACGAAAATTGTTGGACGTATTATGGATAACCGCTATGATGGAACTGTTCATCCTGGTAATCATTTGCTTTATATACATGAACTATGCGGTTTGTTCAAGTGTGCAGGTATTTCGATGGACATTATTAAAAGGAAATTATTTACTCTGTCGCTGGATGGCAGAGCTGCTGAATGGTATAGTCTGCTGAAGAATGGTCCTTCATTGAGCTGGGCTGAAATTGTCCCTCTCTTTTATTACAAGTTTTATCCTCCAAGTGAGATTCATAAGGATCGGAATTCTATATTCACTTTTTGGCCTTATGAGGGAGAAAGTATTGCCCAAGCTTGGGGGAGATTGAAATTATTAATGCTCAAATGCCCTGTTCATGGGATTCCAAGTAATATTGTCATCAATAACTTTTATGCAAGACTTTCCTATCATGATAAAGATTTATTGGACACTTCTTGTTCTTGGTCATTCACTCGTATGAAGGATGAAGATAAATGGGATCTTCTTGATCGTATCCAGGAAAATACTGAAGGATGGGAGAACGACAAAGGTAGGGAGTCAGGTATAAATTATGATTTCGAATGCATTAAATCCTTTATGGAGACTGATAGTTTTCGTAATTTTAATGCTACTTATGGTCTTGATTCTCAAGTTGTTGTTAATTACTTTAAGGCCTTTGCCTCGTATCTCGATATTCCTAGACAAGGTTGGGAAAAGTATCATGAACCTTATGAAGATAATGCTAATTTGCTCTTGCTAAAAATGTTGAAGTTCAAACTGTTGATCGCATTATACCAGAACCCTATATTGAAAAAATACCTTTTCCTGTTAAAGTAAAAGAACACTCTATTTTGGCTAGTGTGGTTAGCAAAAGTGAACGTAAACCTAGGGAACCTGATGAGCAAATTAGTGTAGAACATGAAGTAGCTATGGTTAAGGAACTTGTAACTGAAAATGTAGAAGGAGGTCATATTGTGTTTTGTGAAGAAGCTTCTAACATGGTTACACATCCTAAAAGAGCTCGAAAGCCTAGTGTTCCTGTGCTTTCTGTTAAAATAGGTGAGCATTGTTATTATGGTCTCTGTGATATTGGTGCTAGTTCCAGCGCTATCCCTTATGCTCTCTACAAGGAAATCAGGAAGGAAATTGATCCTTGCGAATTGGAAGATATTGATGTGGTTATTCAGCTTGCTAATAGGGAAACTATCTGTCCAGTTGGCATTGTCAGAGATGTTGAAGTTTTATGTGGTAAGACTAAATACCCTGCTGATTTCTTAGTTCTCGGTTCTGCTGCTAGTGACTCTTGTCCTATTATTTTTGGTAGACCTTTCCTGAATACTTGTGGTGCTATTATTGACTGTCAAAAAGAGAAAAATTTACTAGATTCGATGGAGAGTCTTATGAGTTTAATTTTTCAAAATTTGCTAAGAATCATTATGAACCTGAAATGCCTAATGAGAACTTTCAAGTTGAACAGCTTGCTTCTATTGCTGTTGGTCCTAACAATGCTTTGCAGCAATTTTTGGAAGACCACGAAAGTGAAGTTTTTGCAGAAGAAAGAAGGGAGATTGACGACATCTTTCTGCGTCAACCTCAAATGCTTAGGCATGATTTACCTGTGGAGGACCTGGGAATTGCGCCCCCTCCTAAAGAAGACCCTGTTTTTGATCTTAAGCCTTTACCTGATAATCTTAAGTATGTTCATATTGATGATAAGAAAATATATCCTGTTATTATTAGTTCTAAACTTTCAGGAGATGAAGAAGCAAAATTATTGCAAGTTCTGAAGAAACATAGAGGCGCAATGGGCTATACTCTTGATGATTTAAAAGGGATTTCTCCTGCTATATGTCAGCATGCTATTAATATTGAGCCTGATGCCAAGCCTGTTGTTGAGCATCAACGTCGTTTAATTCCTAAGATGAAGGAAGTGGTAAGAAATGAGGTATTAAAACTTCTTGAAGCAGGTATAATTTATCCTATTGCTGATAGTAGATGGGTTAGTCCTGTTCATTGTGTTCCTAAGAAAGGAGGAATAACTGTTGTGCCTAATGAAAATGATGAGCTTATTCCTCAGAGAGTTGTAGTTGGTTATAGAATGTGCATTGATTTTCGTAAGGTCAATAAGGTTACTAAGAAAGATCATTATCCTTTGCCTTTTATTGATCAGATGTTAGAAAGGTTGTCTAAGAAAACTCATTTTTGTTTCCTTGATGGTTATTCTGGTTTTTCCCAAATAGCTGTTAGAAAGGAAGATCAGGAGAAAACCACTTTTACCTGTCCTTATGGTACTTATGCTTATAGACGTATGCCTTTTGGTTTATGTAATGCTCCTGCTACTTTTCAGAGATGCATGTCTGCTATTTTTCACGGTTTTTGTGAAGAAATTGTGGAAGTCTTCATGGACGATTTCTCCGTCTATGGAACTTCTTTTGATAACTGTTTGCACAATCTTGACAAAGTTTTGCAGAGATGTGAAGAAACCAATCTTGTTCTTAATTGGGAGAAATGCCATTTTATGGTTAATGAAGGCATTGTTCTTGGGCATAAAATTTCTGAAAGAGGTATTGAAGTTGATAGAGCTAAAGTGGAAGCAATTGAGAAAATGCCATGCCCCCGAGATGTGAAAGGTATTCGTAGTGTTCTTGGTCATGCTGGTTTTTATAGAAGGTTTATTAAAGATTTCTCTAAAATTTCAAAGCCACTTACCAATCTTCTTCAAAAGGATGTTCCATTTGTTTTTGATGACGAGTGTAAAGAGGCATTCGAAATTTTGAAGAAGGCTTTAATAACTGCTCCTATTGTTCAACCACCAGACTGGACTTTACCATTTGAAATTATGTGTGATGCTAGTGATTTTGCTGTAGGTGTGATGTCTACGCACGATTCTATTCTTGTAGACAGTGTTGGGCCTCCAAGAGCAGAGGTTTGTAGAATAGCAGCAAGTTTCCCTTAAGTGAATCACCTAAGGTTTATCGAATTCAGGGAGGTAGAGGTCAAAGATATCCCTCTTAAGCAACCCTGCAATTAATATACAAGAAGTCTCTTGTGTCCCCAACACACCAATACACTTGTCAGATGTATAGGTACACTAGTTCGGCGAAGAGATAGTGAAATACAAGTAATATGGATGATTATAAGTGGTAATTGCAATCTGGAATAAAAATGGCAGCAAGCAAACATGTAGCAGAACTGGTTGTAAACGGTGTTTCAATGCTTAGAAACAAGGCCTAGGGATCATACTTTCACTAGTGGTACCTCTCAACATGTTAGCACAACTGAATGCAAGTAAATGATACTCAGGATTATTCTCCTTCTTGATAACACAAGAGTACTACGTGTAGGGCTGCAAAAGCACTCCTCAAAGTCTGAGTAAACAAACAGCACAGTTCCCAAGAACAAGCCATGATAGATATCTAAATTATTCATAGAGTCACACAAGTGCCCACACTGTCACCTTGATACCGTGTTGTCACAATGACTCCGGGAACTAGATACAATCACTTGAGTAGCATAAACATTACATATGAATTCAGCGATACTAGCAATACTCATGATCACATAAAGATCACACCATGGGAGAGAGAGGTAAACCACATAGCTACCGGTAGAGCCCTCAGCCTCGGGGGAGACTACTCACACATGGTCATGGTGAGCACACTTGATGGAGAGGTTGATGAAGAGGTGCAGCCCGGAGAGGAGACGACGGACCGCTGCAGCCACGGCGCGGCGGCGGCGCTGGAGATGGCGATGGAGTCGATGGAGATGGCTCCGGGGGCACTTCCCGTCCCGACGGCGTGCCGGAACAGAGATTCTGTCCCCTGAAACTTGTCGTCGATGGCGGCGGCGCTGCGGAACTCTTCGTGGAATATGACAGGATTTTTTAGGATTTTTGCGTCGGGAGGAATAAATAGGCGAAGGGGCGGCGTCGGTGGAGTCCCGAGGGGCCCACCTCACCTGGTGGCGCGGTCCCACCCTTGGCCGCGCCACCATGTGGTTTGGCCACCTCGTGGCTCCTCTTCGTCTCTCCTTCGGACTCCGTGACGGTGTTGGAAAAATAGGGACTTGGCCTTTTGTTTCGTGCAATTCCGAGAATATTTGCAGAAGTAATTTTCTGGAACCAAAAACAGCAGAAAACAGGAACTGGCACTTTGGCATCTTGTTAATAGGTTAGTCCCGGAAAATGCATAAAAATGATATAAAGTGTATATAAACATGTAGCAATTGGTATAATATAAGCATGGAACATCAGAAATTATGGATACGTTGGAGACGTATCAAGCTTCCCCAAGCTTAGTTCTACTCGTCCTCGAGTAGGTAAAACGATAACAACAAATAATTTCTGAGGAGACATGCTTTCACACAATCTTGATCATAATATTGCTAGACTCATGTCATGAATGAAGTGACTCAAAACAATGGTCTATAGTTTGCTAACAGGTAGATAAAGAGTAAACAATGAATCATATAAGCAAAAACTTTTCATGAATAGTACTTTCAAGACAAGCATCAAAAAGTTTTGCATAAGAGGTAACTCATAAAGCAATAGATTCAAAGTAAAAGGCATTGAAGCAACACAAAGGATGATTAAGTTTCAGCATTTGCTTTCAACTTGTAACATGTATATCTCATGGATAGTTGTCAACATAAAGCAATTAACAAGTGCAATAAGTAAACATGTAAGAATCAATGCACACAAAGTTGACACTAGTGTTTGCTTCTGAGATAGAAAGGAGTAGGTAAACTGACTCAACATAAAGTAAAAGATAGGCCCTTCGCAGAGGGAAGCAGGGATTAAATCATGTGCTAGAGCTTTTTAAGTTTTTGAAATCATAAAGAGAGCATAAAGTAAGTATTTGAGAGTGTTTGTTGTTGTCAACGAATGACAGGGGTTCTCTAACCCCCTTGTCAACCAGACTTTCAGAGCGGCTCCCATGAAGGACGTTATCTCTACCAGCAAGGTAGATCATCCCTCTTCTCTTTTGTTTACACATGTATTTTAGTTTCATTATGGATGACACTCCTCCCAACCTTTTGCTTACACAAGCCATGGCTAACCGAATTCTCGGGTGCCTTCCAACATTCACATACCATGGAGGAGTGTCTATTTGCAAATTAAGTTGCTTACTGATAAATCAGGGCAAAACATGTGAAGAGAATTATTAATGAAAGTTGTAATTAATTGGGACTGGGCACCCCATTTGCCAGCTCTTTTTGCAAGTTATTGGATAAGCGGATGTATATGCCACTAGTCCATGGTTGAAAGTCGGTGACAAGGTTGAAAGATAAAACACCACATACTTCCTCATGAGCTATAAAACATTGACACAAATAAGGAGTAATAAATTTTGAATGGTTTAAAGGTAGCACATGAAGTATTTACTTGGAAACCACATAGTAGGTAGGTATGGTGGACACAAATGGCATAGGTTTTGGCTCAAGGTTTGGATGCACGAGAAGCATTCCCTCTCAGTACAGAGTTTTGGCTAGCATGGTTGTTTGAAGCAAACACAAGTATAAACCGGTACAGCAAGACTCAAATAAAAACATGTTGCAAGTATTATAAGACTCTACACTGTCTTCCTTGTTGCTCAAACATTTTACCAGAAAATATCTAGACCTTAGAGATAGCAAACATGCAAACCAAGTTTCAACAAGCTCTACGGTAGTTCTCCACTAATAGGATTTAACTACATGATGCAAGAGCTTAAACATGATCTACTTGAGAGCTCAAAACAATTGCAAAGTATCAAATCAAAACAAGACAAAACAGCCCTCAACTAGTACATGTACTAGTAGACTTTACAAGAATGCATATGTCTTTTCCAATACCAACTACCACATGTAGCATTTTCTTTTTCCAACCAAACACCAATCAATTTATTTCAACATAAACTCTCCAAATAATACTACAATGCAGCAAGAGAGTACTTCTCTACAAGAACTAACAGCTCAAAGAAATGCATGAAAAACAGGAGCAAAAAGCATTGCAGTAGCTAGTTAAGAATACTCAACAAATATAAGTGAAGAACATGAGTATTCACATGAAAAAAGCGGAGCGTGTCTCTCCCACACAAGGATTGCTAGGATCCGAATTTATTCAGGAAACAAAAAACAAACAAACAAAAATAAAAGCACACAGACGCTACAAGTAAAGCGCATAAGATGTGAAAGAATTAAAATATAGTTTCACTAGAGATGACCTGATAAGTTGTTAATGAAGAAGGGGATGCCTTGGGCATCCCCAAGCTTAGACGCTTGAGTCTTATTGGAATATGCAGGGATGAACCACGGGGGCATCCCCAAGCTTAGGCTTTTCACTCTTCTTGATCACATAATATCATCCTTCTCTCTTGATCCTTGAAAACTTCCTTCACACCAAACTCGAAATAGTTCTCATTAGAGGGTTAGTGCATAATTAAAAATTCACATGTTCTGTGATGATACAATCATTCTCAAAGCTTCTGGACATTAGCTACAGCCATCAATGCTTTGTAGAGCAAAGAAATCCACTTAAAACATCATAAAAGAGCGAATGCAAAACAAAAGGCAGAATCTGTCAAAAACAGAACAGTCCGTGAAGACGAATTTTTTCGAGGCAGTTAAGTTGCTCAGATGGAACAGGTCCAGTTTAATGAAAGTTGCGTACATATCTGAGAAAGATGCGTGATTTTTTACAGAATTTTTTCGATTTTTCTCCAGAGAGAAAACTCAAATTCGTGACAGCTAAAAATTTTTTCTGCGCAGAAATCCAAATCTTGCATCAACTTTCAATAAAAGACTTTACTTGGCACAACAATGCAATAAAATAAAGATACAAAGGAGTTGCTACAGAAGTAACAAGCACCTTGACTCAAAACAAAAAGAAAAGCAAAAATAACAGAAAATAACAAGCACCATGTGGTTTGGCCACCTCGTGGCTCCTCTTCATCTCTCCTTCGGACTCCGTGACGGTGTTGGAAAAATAGGGACTTGGCCTTTTGTTTCGTGCAATTCCGAGAATATTTGCAGAAGTAATTTTCTGGAACCAAAAACAGCAGAAAACAGGAACTGGCACTTCAGCATCTTGTTAATAGGTTAGTCCCGGAAAATGCATAAAAATGATATAAAGTGTATATAAAACATGTAGCAATTGGTATAATATAAGCATGGAACATCAGAAATTATTGATACGTTGGAGACGTATCAAGGTGCGGTTTTAGGACAGCGAGTAGATAAAAAGTTAAATGTTATTCATTATGCTAGTAAGACTCTTGATGCAGCTCAAAAGAATTATGCTACTACTGAGAAGGAATTTTTAGCAGTAGTGTTTGCTTGTGATAAGTTTAGACCTTATATTGTTGATTCTAAGGTAACTATTCATACTGATCATGCTGCTATTAAATACCTTATGGATAAGAAGGATGCTAAGCCTAGACTTATTAGATGGTTCTCCTGTTACAAGAGTTCGATTTGCATATTGTTGATAGAAAAGGTGCTGAAAATCCTGTTGCTGATAATCTGTCTAGATTAGAAAATATAATGCATGATCCTATTCCTGTTGATGACAATTTTCGAAATGAGCAGTTGGCTTCTATAAAGGTAAATTCGAATGATTGTCCCTGGTATGCTGATTATGCTAACTTTATTGTTGCCAAGTATTTGCCTCCAACTTTTACTTTATCAGCAATGGAGGAAATTCTTCTGTGACTTGAGGCATTATTTTTGGGATGACCCACATTTATATAGAGAAGGAGTTGATGGTATTATGAGAAGATGTGTTCCAGAGCATGAGCAGAAGGAAATATTGGATAAATGCCATGGCAGTGCTTATGGAGGACATCACGCCGGAGATAGAACTGCACAAAAGGTTCTACAATCAGGTTTTTATTGGCCTACTCTTTTTAAAGATGCAAGAAAATTTGTTTTGACCTGTGATCAATGTCAGAGAGTTGGGAATATTAGTAGACGTAATGAGATGCCTATGAATTATTCCTTGTTATTGAACCTTTTGATTGTTGGGGATTTGACTTTATGGGTCATTTTCCCGCTTCAGATGGTTATACTCATATTCTCGTTGTTGTTGATTATGTTACTAAGTGGGTAGAAGCTATACAACCTCTAGTGCTGATGGTAAGACTTCTTAAAAATGCTTAAGGATGTTATTTTCTCGAGGTTTGGTGTGCCTAGATATCTCATGACTGATGGTGGTTCACACTTTATTCATGGTGGTTTTAGAAAACTCTTGCTAAATATGGTGTCAATCACAGAATTGCTTCACCGATCATCCTCAAACTAGTGGTCAAGTAGAGTTATCAAATAGAGAAATTAAGTTGATTTTGCAAAAGACTGTTAATAGGTCTAGAAAGAATTGGGCTAGAAAGCTTAATGATGCTTTGTGGCTTATAGAACAGCTTATAAAAATCCTATGGGCATGTCTCCTTATAAAATGGTTTATGGAAAAGCTTGTCATTTACCTCTAGAATTAAACACAAGGCCTATTGAGCAATCAAAGAGCTTAATAGAGATTTCAAATTAGCTGGTGAGAAAAGGTTGCTAGATAAGCTCTCTAGATGAATGGAGAAGTGAAGCATATGAAAATGCTAAACTTTTCAAAGAGAAAGTTAAGAGATGGCATGACAAGAGAATTTTAAAAAGAGAATTTTGCATAGGTGATAAAGTTTTATTGTATAGGTCTTCTTAGATTTTTTGCAGGAAAATTACTCTCAAAATGGGAAGGACCTTACATTGTGGAAGAAGTTTATCGTTCTGGTGCAATAAAAATTAATTCACTTGACGGTGACAAACCTCAAGTTGTTAATGGACAGAGACTTAAACATTATATTTCTGGAGAATCTTATAATGAAAATGTTGATATTATTCAAATGGTATCTCCGGAGGAATTTATTAAAACTCAGAAATAGGAAACTGCAGAGTCTGATTTGAAGTAGTATGAATTTCGGTAAGAAAAAGTCCGCGTTATCTTCGAAACTTTTATATTAGTTATATTTATACAATTTTGGAAATATCAAGACGAATAAGTGCCGGAGGAGGTGCCCGAGGGCACCACGCCACAGCAGGGCACGGGCCCACTGGGCCGCCCAGCTATGGCTGTGGTCGCCTCGGAGACCCCCTC